>JANIJG010023790.1:0-7500 GCA_024611175.1 Megaceryle torquata
AAACAAGGTCCAGAAGAAATTTAGTTTGAATTGAGCATTGACCTGTTCTGCACAGAAGGTTGGACTACACACATCCTAAGGTCTTTTCAAATCTGACTGGATTTTAAGCCTGGGGAGTCACATCCTCCCCCTTAATTGCAACAATGTTTTAGCACCACTCAGGCAACATGACACCTTCCTAACACTTGCTTCATATGCTCCTTTACTGGGGAGATGTAGGTGACATGAAGTGATCTGACAGCCTACTCCCTGCCACTTTACCTCCTGCAGCCTCAAAGTCCATCTCCTATCCCATCACCAGAAATGCAGTCATGATGGTCAAAAGTCACAGACCTAGTATCACATGGCTGCTGAACATGTAATATTAAAAATTAATATTTTGTCTTTGAGGATATTTTGTCAATATTTTGTCAATTGAGTATGCAAATGTGTAAGACATTCAAGACAGGAACCTCTATCTGACTGGCATCACAAAAAATACATCAGATTTATGCTCTAGAGTACTTTGTCACATCTGTGATAGCACAGACTTGTCATGCACACATATGTAAAGCAGAAGTATTTAATAATTATCCCCTCCACAGCTGAGAATACCTTCTGCTGCTAGGGAGACTCTTGAAACTTGAGAAATCTCTAAAACTGAAGAAAATCTGCCACTAGAGACAGCTGACATTTTTTTTTCATTTCTTAGTCATAGTGCTTAAGAGAAATAAATTACAATAAGTGTTGTCTTCAAATATTTACTTAATACAATTACACCAGTATTTTAAAATTAGCAGAAGTTCCATACTCATTTTCAAACACAATGCACAAGATCAGAAAAGGGAACTGAAATATAAAAGTAAAATATAGCTTTAGAGAAACTCAACCTCTATTCAAAACATAAGCTCACTCACTGCCAGTGCCTCAGCTCCAAGGAGTAGGTTTATGAGCTGACAAGTTGACAGTATTTCTTTGTTATGACGGGCTGAGGACATTCAATTGTCATACAATAATTTTCAGTAATTAGTATACATATTAGAAGTAACTCATCTTTTCACAAGAACAATGTTCTTTTGGATAAACAATAGCTTCTGCAACACTAAATTATAGAGGCCATGCTACTAATTTATGGTGGGTTACAATTATACATGTTGTGGGCCACAAGCACTCCGTGGGCTGTGTAATGAAGGCAAATAGTTTAAAAACTGATTAGAATTACAAATAATCTGCCAGGTATTTTCACTGCTGTTATGGAAGACAGCATTATCTTAGTCTTGAGTCTCCAAAGCCAAGATGAAAAAAAAAAAGTATTGTGCAAACCTCTATGGTAAATAAAACTTCAGAACTACCTTACTCAAAACAAGTATTATTTTTATATCACTGATCAAGAATAAAGGTAGCATAAGAGTGGCACTACCACTGATGTTAACAACAACAAAAAAATCTCATCACTTCACACACACAGTACTAGTTTTGTAAATTTAATCACTAATGTGTCCTCTTAGATAATCTGCAAGAGATTTGTGGACATTAAATTTTAAATTGAGACTAAGTGTAATTAAAGAAAAATGGTACAATAAATAGTTGGATTTATCTGTACTTACATCAAAGGAAAATGATACAACTTTCTATCCCACAGCATTATATAGAAACTTGAAATATTCCTTTAAAACAAATTCAGAATAAACCGAAGGAGCTTCCAAAGTTCTTTACTTTTTTTCCCACCACAGTTTTAATGCAGAATTTTAGATCTACCTAAGAAAATAATTGTATTAATACAGGTAACGGTTACCTGTGATGGACAGCCAGTCAGTAACATTACAACAGACAAAACCTAACCACTAGATCTCAAGTATCCAGTTATATAATTTTTTTTTTTTTGCAACATATAATAAATTGTTTTGAGTTCAATGGGTAAAAAATATAGCAGTATTTTTGTATTATTCATATTTTCATTTGGGAATGGCCGCGCTGATGTAAGCAATAGCATTTTCTATTTTGCAACAGCTTTAAGCAGTCCTAGATTAGAAGAGGTTTTAAAGAAAACCAGTCAGAATACAGGATATGAAAATACACTCTGGCAGTTCAGAATAAGAAAAAAAAATAATAAAAAGTCACACTACCCTGGAATTAAGATATTAGCATTAAATGTTCTTCAGTGTTAAAGCAAAGGAATTTTCTGTGACCATACATAGCATACAGGTAGAAGGTTCTTAAGTCTAGCTGCCCTGGAAAGCCCACTGCCTACATACACACAGACTGTATGGATATACAAATGATAATATCTGTTGCACGATTAAATTATTTATGGATTTGAAATAATTAAATTATTCAAAACAAGTGGTCTGATACTAAACACACGTGTGATCAAATCACTAAGGGAAGGTAATTGCTGTGCTCAAGTGGTAAATGTAACTGTTTTCAGGAGTACTATATAAGGAACATTAAAAAGCCAATAGAAAACAAATTACATAAAAAACATTAACTGGATTTAAGGTATCCAGAAAAATCAAAACTGCAACACCATTCAGAAGTTCAGGGTAAAACCATCTGCTATGAGTCAGTACAGATTAGTTCAGGGTAAAAGCATTTTCAGTACAAATGCAGCTTATTAAGTTTCAGTTGTTAAGAAAAAGTACATGTAGGTTTGCCTTCAGATTTCCTGTGAGCATATATGAATGCTGTATGTTCCAAGGGTTGTGTTATAAATCAAATAACAGTACATTCAAGTTTACATTTAACATGAGAGAAAATACACTTACAGGTTAAATTTGGCCTTGACTCGACTTTTTAAATTACAAATAGCAAGCGATTACAAGTTGTGCACTAATATGTCCTTATGGAATGGACACTAATTTTACAGTTTTATTTTCTACATCCATTTAATTTTCTATTTATAAATCCCTTAAAATTCATCTAAACTGAATGACAAAGTTTTGCTACCTGAAACTATTCTATCTAGATTTCATATATCAATTAAATTAACAATGAAATTTTTGTTAGTCAGATTGTTGGTGTGCAGAATTGTGTTAGTGTTGTTTTAAAATTATAATGTAAATGTAGGTTTCTTAAACAGTTGGTACACTCCAAGTTTATAATTTAGCTGGATTAAATCTTGTTACAGGGCTACAGCTGCATTAATTTCACTACCCTGAAATATATAACTTAATAAACATTAAAACATACCTTGTGCTTTTGTGCTAAATTGAGGAATTCATGAATTTTTTAAGTATTGGCTTAAAAAAATCCAAAATACAACATTTCCCCTTATTTGTGACAGGTTTTGTAATCCAGCACGCTTTAAAAAAATAGGTATTGTCTTGTCCAGCGCAGAAGAATATCACTATGCAACAGTGGTTTTCTAAACCTTATTGCATCAAAACAATTGCATTTGTGGAAAGTGAAGTGTGAAAAGCTCTCAGGAATGATAAGAAGGGAACTGAATACCAGTACATGTTTCTGCATAAGGGTAACTGTAAATGGTGATCTTTGCAACAGAGTAAAACCCTTCAGCTTCATTTTGGGAACTCCTTGTGCTTTTAATGAGCTTTGTAGGATAAAGGGAATGTATGTCTAGATAAACATCATGTGCAAAATATTCAAGAAATGTGAGAAAAAAATTTAACTACTTAAAAGCCAAGTTTCTGCAGAAAACAATGAGTCTGCATAGATTCTGGAGAGGGGAAGATCGCTTCCTATTCTACAATAGCTAAAAGAAGTTCTGAACAAATGAAGGTAGAAAATATCAAGATATAGGTATCCTGGTTGTGATCATCTGTTCAGTATTCCATATATAACTTTCTTTACCTATGTGAAGCTTACTGTAGATCAAGTTAAAAAGCATTTATCATTTGACATTAATTATCAAGAAAAAAGTCTCTACTACATTCTGGTTAAACTTGGATTTTGTACTAATTTGAGTATTTACGAGTCTAGATTTCCATTATTTTCTTGGTGAGGTCAGAAGTAATTTTCAGGTTTTAGTGGAAAAAAGAATAAAAGACTTCCAGTCAATCTTCTGACTTCTTGATCTTCCGATCTACAGTAACAGAACCCATTTCTATCAGATCTGCTAAGTCATGCTATATGAACAGCCCACTTGAGCTGCCATTGATATCCATATCAAAACCCACTTCAGCCTGAGGAAGAACCCATTTATGCTTTTATGACTATTGCAAATCTAAGTGCTGATCTTTCTCCAGATACACTGCTCATGCAGGTTCTTCTACAAAACTGGGTCCTTAAATTGAAGCCAGATTAGGAACCCTGAAAACACTGTCGTTTGTACCTATGGGGCAAAACAGTCCTGAGACGCTCATTTGTAGATTCTTTTATGATTTTAAGCAAGAAGGATGACTACTTCTCCCCCCCGCCCCCCCTTGAAAATTTCCTCTGCTTCTTTTTCCCATTGTGTTTGTCTACTATTTGTATGCAGTCTACTATGATACCAAGCTTCTTGTACAAAACCCAAACTTCCAAAATGGCAAAATCTTTAATTCTGATGACTACACTGTCTACTGAAAAATTATGTGCTTATTAAAAAACTCTTTACCAGCACCAAAACATCCCTGTGCTCACTGACATGCAAAATGGTTTGCAACTACTTTAATCTCTGATATGATCAAACAGTAATAGCAGCTTTTGACCAGCATGACTCTATAAAAACCAATATGACTTAAATGGGGTGGTATGTTCTAGCTAAAAAGCCAAAGGCAAATTAAAAAAAATTGAATAAGATTTAAATAATGATTTCTATAAACAAAGCAGACGTCTGCCCAGCTATTAACACCTAAGTAAAATGTATATTCAAATCACACCTGTTTAGTTTCTCAAAAGTGCCATTTCAGCTAATTTAACCACTCCTTTCTCTTAGGGATACATTTTGCTGGGAAATTTTAGCTACTGAAATTGAACCTGAGTAAATCATGCAGTTAACTGATTTTTGATAATAGAAAATTTTGGCTGACTGAAAATGCTTAAAACTGTGGAAGTACAGAATACTGGTGGATGACTAGACAGTTGTGTATTCCATGTGTCATATACACAAGTCTCAACTAACAAACTTGTTATGATCTAACTACTGCAGTGCTAAAGAATACGACAGATAAATCAATCGTCTACACAGATTACTATTTTCCATGAATGAATAATAATAAAATATATATATACACATTGGAGGTTTTTCCCTCCCTCTTTAGCATGCAGTGAGGATCATCAAATAATAAAACTGTAGCATTGTGTTCTTCATATCTACAAGTTTAATTTGCTTTGTATCAAAATAAAATGTACTGGCATATGCAATTCATTGAGTTGAAGTAACCCCTTGTATTCCTATGTTGTTGGATTTTTTCCATTGCAGAAACAGGTATAACCTAAGTTAGTGTCAGTGACATTATCAGGCAACCTCTTAGGAAGTATGGTCCTAAAAATCCTGTTATTCCTAACTACAACACTCGCACCCTTATTTCATGTTTCAAATGGATAGAAAGAGCAGAAAATGGCTACCTTACAATTTATCAAAACTTCTGATCCCTTTGAGAAAGGGGAAACAATTCTGCTGCAGTGGGATTAAATCTCAACTCCCACCACTCTCAACACCTCCTATCCCTGTCTTTTAGGCATAGCACTCTTATTTACAGGCCAGCAGGATCACATTTTGGAGCTTGAGTTAGGAACAGGTTGTGAGTCAGCTTCTTCCTTTTCCAGTAGAAAAAGTAAAGTGGTGTGATGGGATGTTTAGTTCTACACTGAATCCGCTGTTGACCCACTAATGGAAATGGCAAAGAATGGTAGGAGGTATTTCTGTATTTCCAACTTAATAAAAAGAACTGCAGAATTTGTATTTTATTAGATACATTAAATTTGGGGTTTATGTGCAACAAATTCCAGATCTTAAACTGATGATATAAATTTCTTAATATACAATTAGAATATCTTTTCTTCTTCAGACTATAGGATAAACTGGAAGTCACTGCTTGTAACCTCAGGCATGCACTGACCACTACAAAAGACTGTTGTTACCTTGCTAAAAATTTCGACTTCTAGATTCAGTGCAACTTCTGAATGGTGACCTAATGAAGGGTGTGTTTGCTCAAAATCCTCCCCCCTCCCCCCCTTTTTTTTAACTTACATTGGTGAGTCTAATACGAGACAATACACTATGCAAGTCTTGTATCAGATAATAAATCTAGATACATATCCATTTGAAATTCTCTCATAGCACACTTTTTTACTAAAGCTGCATTTCTTTGATGTATCTTAAATTTTAATGATTTTAATTATGAACTTTTAAAGGAAATACTTAAGCCACTGTTATTTCTCTGCTGACACATATTCTTCATTAGTTTTTTTTCCCCCAAGACATAATTCAATACAATTGCTATAAGACTCCACAAACACTAAATAACAATTTGGGGTAGAGAATTTCAGTGCCACAAATCCCAGTAACACTGTTTTGGGTTGTTTGTTGGACTGCTTACCAGGTTTGGTTGGCCTCAGGCAAATGTCCGTAATACCCTATGACGTTACAGTCATCAAAAAGATCTACAAAATCATTGTGGCCCATTTTATCATCAATGCATTGCCAGTTGAGCCATTTTGACCTCAAATTCCTCATTCTCTAACCAGATATTTTAAAATGATTGTAACCAAAATAGATTCATTATATGATGGCAGGTTCAGCTCTGAACCTTCCATTTTTCTTGACATGGCTTAGTGGGAGTTCAGAGTCACAGCATGTATGATAGAGTATTAAAAAAAAAAAAGACATCAGTATTCTTGAATGTAGTATGTGAGCCAAAGCTATAAAATTGAGATTACCTTTGCATAGTTATCTTGCTTTTGACAAAGGAATCAGAATGTAAATCATATAGTAAATATTTTTTTTGCAGCTTAAGTTGCTCTTGCACTCTGTACAACTTACCAGACTTAAAATGTTGCATTCTACAAACAAATTGATTATAGAATAATTTAGTCAAGATATTTAAAATACAAAGTTCTAAGCAATTGCATAAAGCTCTAGAATGAATTCTTCATCATAAAAAGGCAGATGGTTTCACATCTTTAAAGAATACTTCCTCAACTGGTAAAAGACAGGAGGTTATGTCCTTCTATGCCTTTAAGGAAAAGAGAAATTTTCTAAGAAGGACAAGTGGTGTACCCATGTTCAATAAATCATTATTGAGTAACATAATTGCAATTGACAATTATCATGCATCTAATCTTTAAGTTGAGAAAAGTGAATAAAAAGAAGCTTAAGATCAAACTACTGACACCAACGTGTTTCCAATTTTCCTAGATTCCTGCTAAGCAAGATCATGGATTTACTATCAAGAGATGTTTTTGCTGACAGATCTTATGATCATAATGGCAGTTGATAGTTATTTAAACTTATAAACAGTCTTCATAATATACTGAAAAAGAAGGTACCATTTCTTTTGGGGATCTGATTTATCCCCCCCCCAGTATATATGTGAAGCTCCTAACACGAAATAAATACATCATTTTGGTTGATGAAAT
>JANIJG010023790.1:12500-13501 GCA_024611175.1 Megaceryle torquata
TGATTTTAGAAGCTTAACCTACATTGAAACCAAAGAATGCAAAAAGAAGTCCCTAAAGTAGGATATAAAATAATGCAGTGACAGGGAGTATGATGCATATGTTCAAGAAACAATCTAAATTATAAAAACATAGTCAAGATGGCAGCAGCTTTATGCCATGGAATTAAGGAAGGAATTCAGCATCAATTAAAAATTTCAAGTATGCACAAGGCTGCAGCTGAACTGACACATGGTAGCTTTGGAAAGAGCTAAACTCTTTAGAGCACTACAATATTTCTCATTGATGTTATTTGAAATACAGCAAGGGTTAATTTGCTTTTAATTATTATGCATATGACTTGTTTTTCAATAAAAAACCCTATAAAACTATGCTTTAAAACGTCTATTAACCTTCCACTTTTACAACCCTTTGATTTTCACTCAGAGCATTATTACTGTCATGGCACCCAACCTCTAGCTATGCACCTTCCTGAGAAGAGAAGGTGTATGACTTCCCCACGAGCCAATAAAATCAGTGGGATGGTTATTTGGGTAATGCTGCCAGTACTTCCCACAGGACAGCATGGAAGTCGATACGCTAAGACTACCCAGCAGCATGGACCAAGATTCAAAAGTCTATCTTGTAACACGGAAGCACCACATACCAGTGTAGCACACTGTTGGAAACCACTGAGTCAACTAATTAAAGACAATTTTATAGTCAGACTATTTGTTATCCTTACCCTGCACACACAAAATAGCCTAAAGGGAGCAACGGCTCTCTAGCTTTTAAAAAAATCCTCTTTTGTCATATATCTTCAAACAGAACTCTTGTGTTTACGTGGATATGCTCTAACAAAGTACCATTAATATTGATTAACAGTATATTTTGGAAGAAAGAGATGGAAACTGCTGTGAAGGTATTAGTGCAGCAATACTGGAAGGAACGACTAGAAGAAGAGAACCAAAATAGATGAACAGTAACTGATAAAAGACACCCAGTGGATTTTACCTAATACCAT
>JANIJG010023790.1:13562-41387 GCA_024611175.1 Megaceryle torquata
TTCAGGTTTAAGCAGTGTATGATATCTCTAAGAATCCCTTCTGAAATATGCCATGTTGTAGATTATTTCATTAGTAATACTCTCAACAGCTGATGAAACAACGTATCAAAACTAGCTGTTAGGACTGGACATGGATTTTCTGATATATCATTATCCAGATGGAAAATGCTTTTCTTAAAAAAAAAAAAAAGTGCTCACAGGAAGATTCTGACTTGTTTTGGAATTAAAATGTGTAAGTTAAGGTGAAAACATTCTGATAAAACATTTGCAGACTAAACATTTGTAATAATAAAGGATTCAAAACTTATTACAATATCTATAAAAGTTAATGTATTTTTTTAAAAGTATATTCTTCCTCTTTTAAGCTTTCTGCACTGTGATAAGGAGACAATATTGTCACTCCATTACAGGATTTTCTGAACGTTCTTTTATGTATCTGAGAAATTGTCATTCAGTTTTAGAGGAAACTGCTGAACTTGGTACAATTTTAAGGTACAATACCATGGAATATCAATTTATTACCATCTTATTTTCCACTATCATGCAAAGTCCAAATAAATTTATAGATAATCTAGAAACATTATTGGGAGGAAAAGTTTTTTTAGCAGAAAACTATTATTAATTAATAGAATGAGGAGCTTACAATACTGCTACTCTTCCAAAGCAAAAAGAAAGTCAAAGTATCAGTATATCTGTCAGCGTTTTGGGTGACAGCATTTAACGTGTTTATTCAAAGCACGAGTCTGTATAGACAGATGTCTCAGTTTAAACATTTATACATCTACATTCCAGAAATAGTTGTCCAATAGCAAATACTAATGAGGACAAATTTTCACATTACAAGAGAGTTTTGGTCATTTGAAATGTCTCGCTCAATCTTCAAAAAGCATGGTAATCATCTTTACAGTTACTTTAATTGAAAGTACAATAATCACATTAGCAGCAGAAAATAAGAGCAAGCAGGCTTGTTTTGAGGTTAAGAAAACAAGGCAGAACATAATCATTCTGAACGTGATCCAACACTCATTATGAATTGTTATGTCAAAGAATTCTTATCTGTGTGTTTAATACAGCACATATCAGCACTGAACCAAATGACAGTATGATAGTTTGGGGACTGTACTGTCTCTGTAGAACATGAGGTAATGAGATGCTATGAGAGTTGTTACAAACAGCAGAGATAAAGTATGCCTATAAGGTATAACTTCATCGTTATACATGCACATGTATAAAGACATTACTAAAAATAAAAGTCACACCTTGTATTGAGCTGTGCCATTTGTTACATTCTTGTCATCCTCATCACCTGGCAGCCCTTTTTACTGGGAGAAGAGAGAATCTACAAGGTCTGCAAATCAGTGACTCAGGTCTACAGCCAAATCACACACAATGCGTGTTCCCGCAAGAACCAGGCACACAGATTCTTCAGCTTCACTTCTTACTCAGTCCTGATAACAAATAGGTTTCCATGTCTCACTGCACCACAAGAGCTGCCCCACAGAATTTTTCTCTGTCTGGATCTGTGCTGAAGCCACTAGTTCCTTATGCAGATTTTCCCCCATCAGGACCATTCATCAGCAACATTTCCCTTCCCAATGCTGACAACAAGGGTCCCTAACTCTCGACAAATTTAGCACCTAGTTTCTGGCCAGTCTTTCTTAAGATATTGGTTTATCTCCTTTATGGATTTAACAGACTCATCTAACCTCTAGGAGAGAGAGGGACCTCTCAGTTCAATAAAGCTTTAAAAAAAGATTTTAAAAAAAGCTTTTCTTTCCTATTCTTCTTGCTTACTGGTTTTACTCACCCTCACAAAATCTATAATTCACAACAAAGGACATTTTATTGGACCTTTTCATAGATCTCATGATTTTAACTCCAACATTAATTTAATAATGAAACACTGTTAAGAGCTCTGTACTTCATGCAATACCCCTAACACAATGTGTGAGAGAGATGAGATAGGATGAAACAGGACACATCAGGAAAAACAAATCCTGATGTCCTAGAGATGGAGATAAGTAAGGTACCTCACCAAATTATTCTTACAGTTATTTTTGAAGTTAAGGTGATGATGAGCAAGGCAATATACTGGCAAGAAATTTTGACCTCAGAATTTATACACAAAGAAGGAGCCACACAGTATTTTGAAAGGACTAGTATCCCTGTAAAAAGTATTAAAAGTAGCAATCTCCATTTAAAAACAAAACCAACCAAACAAAAAGTTTTATTGTTGCTATTTCCCTTTCTTCCATATCCCAAGCAGTACAGATTTTGTGAAAACAGAAAAACATCAGTTAAGACATTGGAAATGGGAAATAAAAGTGAATACTAGAGAGAATGTAATTGAGTAGCTTACTTTATCTAAATTATTCTAAGCTAGTTGAGAAAAGGGTATGATGGGCATAAAGAAAACAAGATCAAAAGTGAATATTTATTTTTAACACAGCTACAACTGCAAAAATCTTAATCTGGGAGTGTCTTCCTAGAGGACGAACATCTTAATGTTGTCATTTTCATGTAGAAACAAAGAAAATTTTAGGTGAATAATTAGCAAATTATCCATTTTCTTAAAAAAATGTTTAAAAATGAAAATCACACACACAGAAAAAAGAACAAACTTAGAGAATTGTACTTGCATCTGATTTCTCTGTAGAGTTTATGCTACCGCCACTGTGCATTTTATATTTCTGAGTTCAGATAGCTCTGACTGGTCAGTTAAATCTACACAGAGTCTGGATCCCATCTCCCTGGTACCAGCCACAATGTCTAAGATCCAGATGAGGCTCTTGTTAATGAGTAGCTCCTAACAGTTCAGAAACAGCTTTATCCAAAAGATCAAAGTTTGAGTGCTGCACAATCAAGAAGACTGCATGCGCTGAGCACTGTTCTCGTACTTTAGTGATTAAGAAGGCACGGAAACTTATTGATCCTAAACTTAGTCAAGATTATGTGAAATTTGTTTGTTACTGAACACTTGAAAAGGAGAAAAAGATTTTTAAGTTAGCAGAAGTGATGTCTTCTGGTTTTTTTGGTTTTTTTTTTTTCCCCCAGAGCAATCCACAAATCAAAGCAAAAGAAAACAGAGAAGAGAAAGGATACAACAGCCCTAACCATTAATGAAAAATTAAAAGTGCCAAAGCAAATGAAGAATTGTATAACTTTCCTAGAATTACTCACAGAAATAAAGAAGTCTACCATGGAGGGGAGTGGGGGGGTGGACACAACACACCTAACCAACAGCTTTTTTTTTTTTTTTTTTTGGAAATACTTGCATATGGATAAGAAGATGCTTTCAAACTTGTGATAAAACTGGTATCTTTTTTAGACCTAAAGAGAGACAGAACTAAGCAAGTAGCTGTTTCACTTCTCACATAAGGAAATCCAGCTCTGATAATACTCACTTCTGAATCTTTCAAGTTTTTCATTCTAATCTGTAGCAATTCTCCATATTCTTTTTCTTCCTTCTTTAACCTTTTCTCATATTCTGCTAGCTCATGTTGGAGATGATCAAATACCATCTGAGTGCTTTGCTGCTTAAACATCACAATGCTTAAATTTTGCCTTTAACGGAAAAAAAAAATCAATGAAGTAATCAAAATATTCTGCTGTACTGTTTTTTAGTTTTTACTTACAGGTGTAATGTTTCATTTTAGACTAGATAAAATAGTGTCTTCTCATCATAAAGAATAAAAAAAGCCAAAAGAAAAACAATTAATCGTTTATTCCCAGCTTTTCTACCATGGTATCAGCACTCATATGAAAAGAGGAAATAACAATCCAAATAGACAGGACAGTATAGAATATCTGGCATATTTAACATTGAACACAAAATATATCAGGAAATGGCTACAACAGACTTTCTTAAAGTAGATTGATGAAATGCCATGGGATATGTCAGATTATTGGAAACATTAATTGAAGGTAGATTAGTCTGAAAGAATTTTTTTTTTTTCTCAATATTGTCACCATTAATCTTCACTAATGGGAAGCAGTAAGCAATGAAAAAACACCAACCACCCCAAACTCTTCTCCTTCCTAAGAGATGGTGGTCTTAGCCTAACAGAAACAGCAAATTGCTGGAATGAATATTCAGTGCCACTGTGTTGATACTATCCCCTATTTCTCCAAGTATGAATATAACATATTACTGATAGAAAACCACTGGCTAGAGAACTGTGGGAAATGAGAAGGGATTTTCTGTCACAGAAAGATGCCTTCTGTTCTTGAAGTTCTACTGCACATTCAGTCCCTCTGAATCATTCTGTTTGAATCAACAGTTGGAAAAAACCATGTCCAGTCTCACGTATTCAGGTAAAATAAATACGCAGAAAAACATTTTTTTTATGCAGTCATGAATTTCATGGAAGAATCTCTCAAAGAGCTTCAGCACCAAGAGTAAATCAGTGAACGAGATTGGAGGAAGTGAGCTGTAGTACAATGATGCACAGGTCACTTTTTCACTATTTAGTCATCCTGTACAATTCAACAATCCAAGCTGCTTTCTCTTTGACATTGCACAGCAGGTTCACCTTTATCCTTGAAGAGTTAGCCTGCTGTGCAATAAGCATATACAGCCCTCCAAGGCTTGTGTGGCCTAGAAGGCAGCCAGCATTATCACTTGGATAGAGCCCTTCGAGACTATTTTAGGACTCATCAATCACAGTAAATGTAGGTCCACACTTCTTAAACCAGAGAAAACACAGAGTGCGTGGAATCCTCCATTAATTAAAGATGCAACTGACCGTGAATATTATCAGATTTCTGAAAGCAATTCTGATGCCTGATATTCAATTTGGTTGGCAGACAATTTATCATGAATAGCTTCTACAGATGTGTTAGAAGTAGAAGCAATGATTAGACAAAAAACCCTCACAAATTATTGATTAAAAGTGCATTATATTTCCTAGAAACTTCTCTGAAAAAATAAAACTACCTTTAGTAATAGTAAAGGAGTAGAGTTACTAAATTACTTTAGTAAAGCTAACAAGCTATCCTTTAAATTCATACAATAGGTAGGTCTTACCACAAAACAGCAAAAGATTTTTCTGTATTTTCCATCTGTATTTTTTTCATGTTCATTAATTCATTTAATTCTTGAAGAGTTATTTTTAAATTTTCCATAGTGTGAGAATTTTCAGCAATTTGACTGGAAACAAATGAAACTTTTTCCTGAGAATTAAAAAAAGATACATAGCAAGTAAATTAGGTAGGGCTAGATTTCCAGATTCTGTATTTTAACCACATGATTATGGGCAACAAATAATGAAATTGTACACTCAAACAGAACTCTTTTCAGAGAGGCAGGTGAAGCACTTAAGTGTAAATGGAAAATTGAATTCCTGTAAGAGCATGGCTTTGTACATCCAGTTGGAATTTTCCAACTTATTGCACAATTCTTCCACATGGAATTCTATATCCACAGATTTTATTATGGCACTTGTAAATTTGCAGTTGCCTATGCTGTATATAAATGTACACGTTTGTAGGTGACCATCTTCATAAAATACATATCCTCTTTTTTCTTTGCACTCATACATAAAAGTTTTGCAAATAAGTACAAACATAGAGAGCAAAAAATAGTGAAAAGTAACAGTGTTTCCATATTATCTAAGACTGGGTCTATTTATTTCATTGTATGCAGGGTCAGCAACGGCAGCTTTTATTGCTAGACCAAGGTACTTACAAAATGTAATACTGGTTTAAGCAGATAACAAAACCCCCTGGATTTTCAGAAAATCAGTATTTTTTGTTGCCTTTCTCCACAGAGAATGTGGCTTACTCATTATCTCTGACAATTGGCATTTTTCATTTAGTTGCCTAAATAGTTTTCCTCTTTCAGATGTCAAGTTTTTCATAACATAGTTGTCCTGTACTCCAAAAAGTGGAGGATTAGAGCACAAAGAATAACTCCTGAACTCCTGCCTACTTTCGTCACCTACCAGTAACCAACTCAAAGAGATGCTGATGTTAGCTGCTGAAAACCTTTAGGTTAAAAAGTGTTTTCACTAAACTTCTTATTCTACAGAAGAGAGCTTAAGTTGCAGTGTCTTTTTTTAAACCAAAAGCGACTGACAGTCACAGGACCCCAAAGATGTAAAGATTGATGACAAGCAAACTCTGCTTTCAAGAGCACCAGTATCTTGTGAGTTATTCTCCATGGTGAAGGTAAACATAAAGCACTGCACCAGTTCATTAATAATAAACAGGTAGGAGTCTTCTATTTGGGTGACACTTCTAAAGTGGTCTTGCTGCATCAGATTTTGTAACCCATGCTAATGGGCTGTAAGCAGCTATGTAAATGGGGTTAATTTAAGAGGGAGGAAAATACTTTGATTATCCTTATATATATATATACATATAATTTAAGTGCACACACATATAAATACCAAATTTCAAGACCTCACAATTCAGTAGGCAAAGAATGCATCCCAGTATTTGAATAAAGATCAGTATTCTAAAAATTTCTTCCTTCAATATTGCCCCATTTTTCTGAAGTAGTAGCCTGATGCATAGTCTAATGATCCTTTTCCCTATGGAAGAAGTACTTCTTAGAGGTATATCTAAAAGGAAGCTGTAAAAAAACAAAAAGGGGGGGTGGGGTGGGGGTGGAGGTGGAAATCAAAGCTTTTGTAACAGATGTTAGCACAGATATGATCGTGTGCAAGGTACCACAAGAATGGTGACATTTTAAGGCCTCTGAACTTTGTAAAAGTGTAATATGCATCTGTACAGGATTAGATGGAAATTTCAGGTTTCTTGCAGGAACACAGAATCATTAGAAAGAAAATGGTAATTAATGCAAATCCCTATGCAACTGAACTGCCCATAGATAGTTTCACACCTCTGAGGAAAAATCAAATTAGTTTTAGGCTCAGTACCAGAAGAACTTGGAGAAATGTGATAGCCCATGATATACAGGGTGTCTGTATGATCTGTCCTGGCCTTAAACTTTACAAATAATGAAGCCCAAGATGAGTAAGATATCAGGGCCAGATATAAATAGGTACACAAAGAAGCTATAATGTTTTTTGCCAAAGAGTCAGGTTCACATATGAACTGTGTTAGAACAACCATGCCAATGAAGAAAAATTTTGTCTCTTTGACTTCTTGCACTTTTTTCAGGACTTTTTAACCAAGGCAGATAAAACCGGAAAATGTTGGCTTCCAGGAATATGGATTACTAGCCACTGAGTTAGTGCAATCTAGCACCTATTATAGAAGACAGAGAATTTGCAACCAGGCTTTAGAACAAACGAAAACGGGGAGATATTCTGTTCTGTGATCCAAATATTGATAGACTCAACATCTGTAGATAACGGCCTGTAGATAACAGTCCAGTATCCTGCCTAAGCTGAATGTGTCCCTTGGTACTTGGTCATTCACCTGTTCAATACATGAACAGTATTCTGCATTCTTCTTAGTTACTGAAGAAGACTACTGGGGTATTATAGGGTAGAATTTCTATGCTTTTATCTAGGTATCTAACTTGTAGACCTTTACACACAGCTATAATGGACAGGCTTTAAACAAGCCAATGTCTTAATCATGTGAGAGCACTAAGAATCTCTGAGTTTTAAATAAATTTTCCTTAAGAACAATATAACAATTAACAGAATCATATAGTCTGACCCTGCAAAGCTAGAAATACAAGTTATCGTTAAAAATAAGACTGCCTCTTTTATAAAGCCCCCGTTACAAAATTTCAACTTCTCTGAAATGTTGCTCTAAGAACGTAGCATTTAAGGTACCCAAGTATCGTTACCAGTTCAGAGCTCTACAAAATAGACTTTGTACAATGTTTTATTACACTTCTATTACTCAAAACACTCCACTAATACCCCTCCAGAATACCAACTCAAATATTGCTTAAGCAACTAATGGGTACAGATATTTACAGTTACTAGGAAAGGCAGCCTTAAAAATAATAATTAAAAAAGTATGAAAATAAATGCATTGAAATACATTGTAGAATTATGGTTTATCTACATGTTGACTCATCAGTCATTTCCACATTCTAAGATCTATTGGTAAACCTGCAGTTTGCAAAGTCTTTAACAGAAAGGGATGCATAATCTCCATCTTCCCTGCCAAATTTAGACCCGTGCGAATCAATGAATTTACAGATGCTTGAGATTGTCATACTTAAGAAGTATCAAGAGTTTTTCTATTAGAAAATTACCAGATTCATGAAAGCTCCACTGAATAGCATTAAAAAACCCCCTAAGATAAAAGCTTTCTTTTTAAATCTATATTATTCATCTTTGATGCTGTAATATCTAACAAGTTTATACAATATGCAAATGAAATAATAAAAAATGAACAGTCTTTAAAAGAAAATGCTTGTTTCTTCTAATGCTTATAACCGTGTTTATATAACGCATAGTGTTCAGTAATGAAATTCAATAATTCCCTTTGGTGGATTATAGAGTTTAGTAACTGATACAGCAGATACAAGCCATCATTTACAAAAAGATGCCATCTGCTGAGCAAACACGCAATCAGCAGGCACTTCCCATTATACTAGATTCCTTTTCGTCCTTTATTGATTTTCTCCATTGCATTTCTAAAGCCCCTCAAGCAATCTGAGCCTGTGTAGCAAATGAAGAAAGCAAAGGACTTCTCAATGACCCCAATATCAATTCTGCTTTCTACTTTACGCTGTCTCAAGGCTATGGACCTCATAGGTTAGTTCAAGCAAGAGACAGAAAATAGTACGTACACTGTATGTATGTATGTAGTTCCATGGCAACTGTGTAGAAATGACAGCCTAACCTTTAAGATTAAATATACTTCAAAGAAGCCATACAGGCATTAAATTATTCACCTGTATATCATTTAATTGTTGCTGCATAATGCTACTTCTTTCTTCCAGTTGTTGTTCAGTTTGCTTCTGCTGTTTATCTAGCTCTTGAATGCTCTGGTCCAAGTAGGAGAGCTTCTGGAGAGTTAAAGCATAAACAAATGTTATCATTCAAAAATTATTGTCCTCCATTCTATAGAAATCTAAAAAGATATTGGTTACTATATATTTTAACAGTTACCATTCTTAAGTTCCTAAGCTTATTTTTGTTTTCCTTTCCATACCAATTTTTCTGCCATGTAGGTTTATATATGCTTTGAAGGAAAAAAACCAAACATTTAAAATAGAAAATATCTCTGCTACTTCATACAGTGGTTTTATCATCTTGCAGCAGGATAATCACTGCTTACTTGGCTTCCCATTCTTTACTTTCTTTCTGCCAAGGAAGTTACAAATAATGTTCTGAAATCAAAATACAAAACAAACAAACAAACTTCTGTTGGAATTTGTATAGAGGGCAAAATAAATGTTTATTTCTTATTATTACTAACTCACAAAAAGTACAGCTAAAGACAGCTATCAAGAGAAGGAATAAGAAAGGAAATAAAAAATATTGGGATACCCCATTTTTTAATTTTTCATTAGCCTACTATTAATTAGTACCTCAAGAAAAACCTTAGTTCTTGTCTATTTTGAAATGAAATTAATCATCGTGAGAGCACAAAATATTAAATGACAGAAATTTATAATAATGTAATAAGGAAAAAATTTACATTACTAAATATGCATATATAAATTGGATAATAGTTACACTATTCAGAGTTTTAAATTCCATTTAGACCGTATAACAAAGAATATTAAAATAGCTATTAATATTTCCATTCCAAAACAACAATTAACCCTTATCAATGAGAAAGCTCTTCTCTGAAATACCAATATCTTTTGCATATCATTCATGTACAATTCTGCTTGTGCAAACTCTTGTTTCCAAGCTTTAAAAACAGAAGCAAATACACAGCTATAGACCATGATGTATAACTTACACCACACCTCTCTCTGTTTCCAGGAAACTAATGATGTGATCTTTGTCACATTGTTTCTACTTAGCTTTACTTGGGGACGGGCTAACAACATTAGTCACTGCCATTAACACACTGTTTTGAAAATGTTATTAGCTATTAGAGGAATCTCTTCTTTTAATTTTTCAATTTGACTTATTAAACTTGCATCAAAAACAAACTACCACATAATCCATTATCTGAACTCAAACTATTCAATATCCTCCACCTCTCCTCGAAAAAATGAAGCAGTGCTACATGCAGATTATGTGAAGAACCCTTCAAATAGAAAAGTGCTAAGAAACTGGAGAGGACACTCTGCCATGACAAGCTATTTACTAGTAGCTGGATCACAGAAATACGAACCTACAGACAGAAAGCATCTGCTATAGGTCTAAGGGGCTTCCTTGACTCTAAACCATGACAGAAGAAAAGAGTGTACTTAAGTCAATTCAAGTAGGTTGAGGAACTGGTTTTATTACAAAAATCTTCTGTTTCTTTTTCTTCTGATACATAGCAGACCTTTTATGAGAGGAAGGAAAAGCATTTTTTTTTGGTATCATCCATAAAGCAGGTAAGCAAAGAAGGTCCCCAGCATGCCGTGGCTGGGGCCTTATACCCTAATATGTCTCTTCAGCTTTTAAGTAAGCATAGAAGTACAAATGAAACAAGTATTAAACAGTCATCCCTTTCGTAAGAAAACAGACCACAGAAGTCAAGAGACAAAGATTTTTCTAAAATAGAAAGCAAGGAAGGTTAAAAATAAGGCTGGTATTATGTTGTGTTTTATGTTATGTTATATCACAGCACAGCTGCACAGATAAAAAAATCTAATTATTCTGAGCTATGGACATCTCTTTCCTGTTATTTTTTTCCAATAATGACAAAAAATTATGCTAGTGGGCTGTGCAGAATCTACCACTTTTACCTTATGGTTGTCTTCAAATATCTCTTCATGTCTTTTAAACTTTGTTTCTAAATCAGCTACTTCTCTCTCTCTCTCTTCTATCCTCTTCATATCTTCCTCTCTTTTCTTGAGTTTCTCTTTTTGCTTTTCCTCTAGCTCATCATATATTGCTTTAATCTTGACCTGTTTATTAAATTACACATAGAAATGCATTTGAAATAGTGAAAGCTAAAAGTAGAATATGAACAATCCAAATCTGAAAGAACATTTATACTCTTAAGCAAACAGGAATCAAAGTAAAAAGTAAAAAGGAATCAAAGGGGATTTCTGAGTCAAGAACTTGCAGTAGAAGACTGCAATGCCTCTCTCCAGTTCTGGCTACGTTCTTTCGATCCCATGTGATGGTGGATGAGAATGCAACATATCAGAACGCTCGCAGCAAGTGAGCATTCACCTCAGGACAAGCAGGAAGGAGCGACAGAACTAAACAATCCTGTAGGTCATACTGGTGGGAATGGGAGCATTATTAGTAAAGGTATTTATCTCAGAAGTATTATATGTCTCCTTCAAAGGAAGGAAGGGCTGAATCTCAATCGCACTCGCCAACTATGAAAGGGCTCTCAGGATGGGTTATACACTGGTGTGCTAATGATGCATAACAGAAGATTTTTCCATTTATTAGAGGGAATTCAGAAGAGAAGGATTAGTTGTAATGTTTATCTGGTATCAAGTTATCAAGCCTAAGAAAAAGGCAAGGTTTTTACTTCTTGCAAAGGTTCAGTCAGCATCAGCTCAAGGTTGGTGCAGTCATTACCACCATAGCCTATCTCTTCATAGGATCTGCCCAACAATAGCAAGTGGAAATGTATTACTTGCCTTTACCTTGCAGGCAAGCACCACTACCAACAAGGTCAGTACAAACAGCCAATTCAGCAGTTCACAATTTTGCCAGGTGTACTTGGTTTGCACGGCCAGATTTCAGTAGCACAGGGGGCTACTGAGGTGGCTTCTGTGAGCAGCTGCTAGAAGCTTTCCCTGCATCTGATAGAGCTAGTGCCAGCTGGCAACTGAGGGACCTGCCACTGGTCAAGACTGAGCCCATCAGCAATGGTGATAGTGCCTCTGTGATAATATATTTTAAAAAGAGAAGAAAAACCCTGCTGTGCAACAACAGCAGCCCGAAGAAAGGAGAGAGAATATGCGAAAGAAACAACTCTGCAGACACGAAGTTGGCAAAGGAGGAGGAAGAGGAGGTGCTCCAGGCACCAGAGCGGAGATTCCCCTTCAGCCCATCATGAAGACTGTGGTGAGGCAGGCTGTCCTTCTGCAGCCCATGGGAGGAGGTAGAGAATTTGGGAGTTAAGTTGAGCCCAGGAAGAAGGGAGAGGTGGGAGGAAGCTGTTTTAATATTTGGGTTTATTTCTCATTTTCCTACTCTGAATTGATTGCTAATAAATTTAACTAATTTTCTTAAGTCAGCTCTGTTTTGCCCACAATGATAATTAATGGATCATCTCTCCCCCTGTTCTTATCTCAGCCCACGAACTATTTGTTATATTATTCTCTTCCCAGGCCAGCTGGAATTCAGTGAGTCAACCCACCATACAAGGCTGTCTGTCTTGTAAAGATTTCTGTGTTACTGGATTGAAACTTTGAAGGAAACGCTGAATTTGACTTTCTGGCATTATGTGGAATGAAGAGCGATCTCTGGAAAGTTGCTGCTCTGCTCATAGGCAGAGCTTGTTCCTGACAACTCCACTTTAAGACTTCCCATCTCTTGCTGGTGACACTGAATGCAGAGATTAAGGACTTCTTTAAAAAAATGCCCTGGAACTTCCACTCTGTGTCTTGGCTGGGGCTTAAAGACCTGACAGTTATTACAACAGTTTGAATGTGATCATCACCCATGCTCTTGCAGAAGAGAGCTGATGAAATCCATCTGGCAAAGGATGGGTATAGATGGAATAACCCTTTTGGTGATGCCAAACTTGGCATTGAAGTCAGAGAAGCTTAAGAAATATCACCATGTGCCTGAGGATAGTTAAAAAGCATCACTGAAGTCCAGAGGGAAAGAGCTACATGTGACAATCAAAAAAGGGACACTGAAGTGTGTTGTGGTAAGGGTCTGATTGCAGTTTCTATAGAAACTGGAGAAAAATACACAAATTCAAATTATAATGTCACTACATATATGGATTATTACTATAAGTTATTTATCTTTTAAAGCAAACTAGTAATTATTGTGAAGAACTGGAATACAAATAAAGTGTTTCATGTTTTCACATGTATTTAATTTTCCTAGTTGTTAAACAGCAGGCATCATTACTTGGCAAAAATAATTAGCCTTCTATGTGATTTGGTCACAAGGTATTCAAAGTTAATTCATGGTAGGAATTAAAAAGAAGGAAAAAGAAGAATTTAGATTTGAAGCAAAATAGTTAATGTCATGCTTACCTGAGTCGCTTTCCAAACTCCTTTTTGATCTTGAATTTCTTTTTTAAGATTCCACTCAGAATTCTTAGAGGGTGAAAATCATATACAATGCATAAGAAAACAGGTTAATGGACTGGAGAGGAACAATGAGAATTTAGCACATACACAGTAAAGATGAGCATAGCTCTCAATTTTTTTTTTTTTTCCTCAAATATAATAAAACCATATTAAAAAAGGAAATTCTCAGGGTCTCAGGTACAAGAGGTAAATATAGATTATACTGTAAGTAACAATATTTTCTAGAGTCCATGTCGTTATTTTTTGGTACATTAAAATAATTAAATACATGCAGAAGCTGAACTGATTTACCTAAATGAATATTGAACATCAAATGTTCAAAATTTAAAAATCTCAGTGTCTTGTTTATTGTATATGAGAAGACTGAAATTTCTAGTAAAAAACCTGAACATGTCTTAACCCTTTTTTATATGACTATCCTACTCGTATCACTTCTAGGCTAACAGTTACATAGCACATTATTATTGCATCTTGAAAACCTCTAATTTAATGTCACATTGGCAGACTGTCATAACTATACCTGATTAAAGTTTAAGTGTCTAAATTAGGGCTTTCTGTTCCCTTTTTAAGTGAATTTTTAGGGAGTAAAGTAAGAAATTAACTCAATTCTATTATTGAAACGTATTTATTCAAGATGTTTTATTCACATCCATATCTCCACTTTGGAAGCACATATGCCATCAGCACTTGGAGAGGGAAGTTCCTGCATAAGGTGGTCAGAAACATCTCCCAGATGCCACATACATTAAGAAAATACAAAAACAGGTGCCAAACAGCCCTAGATATTCTCAACCCCCAAATCTCAAAGATTATAAGGAACTTCAAGGAAATAAAAGTGATGGAAATGAGTGTTCATGTGGAAAACATATTCTGTAATCAACAAGTAAAAGCCTTCCCCACCCCCCAGGTGAAAGTTTATACATTTGTTCCAAGGATAATTCCAAACAACAACTTGTGCCCACGGCCCTGCCCTCCCTCTCACACATTGCCCACAGCACATCAAATCCAAATCCTGAGCCTATCAGATGAACTGTGGCATCTGGACATCCGTGGCATCCTCAAAATACAGCAACATTTTGAATGACTAATGATAACACTTGGTGATTGTATTAATATCTTTTCCACTGTGTTCAGTAGCCTGAGGATACAGTTTAACTGGTGGTTACAGACAGACACTTTTTCCAGGCACACCAGGGGGTAATTGCTCTCACAGAATATCAACAAAGACCAGGCAGTCAACTATAAATTGCACCATCATTTATATGATCCTATTCAAAATTCACCATTATTCAACTGTTGCTTAGGTAGAGAGGTATATTAGTTTGTGTGCATTCCACTCACACTAACTTTTATCTTGCAAATAGCTCTTCTACCTGGTCACCTTCCCTGTGTATATGTATGCTGTAAATTTTTTAAAACACAGTGCTTTTGCTAATTTATACTAAGACTAAATACAGCAACGTTAACTTAAAGCTGTTGACAGAATGGTCATTCTGCAAGTGGTAGGGAGATATTCATGAACAAGGGCACTGAAGCAAATCAAGTTATGCTAAAAAGCCATCTTATCACTAAGAGCAGGACCACAAGTTATGGCTTCATGTACAAGTTAAGTTGTACAAACAAGTAAACCAAATTACATATAGAATGAAATTCAATCTTGAACCACATATATATAGCTTTGAGATACATTTCTGACTGTCTGCATACCCAGGATGCTAACACTAATTATGACTTCAGAAGAAAGCTTAAGCAACAACAAAACCCTAAAAGTAACACTGTAGTTTATTTTTTTTTAATAAAAATTAGGAGTTTATTAAAAAAAAAAATTGAGGAACAACTAAGAGAGTAAACTACTTGCAATCCTGAGGGAGATTACTTACATGCACTTTGGAAAAATCCAAAAGAAAACCAATGCCATTAAAAAGAAGGGAAGCTATTAGCAGCAAGACAAAAGTTTAAATCATGTCTATATTAAAAAAAACAAAGCACACACCCCCCCCCCACACCAAACAAAACAAAAAAAAAAAAAAAAAAAAAAAAAAAACACAAAAAAAAAAAAAAAAAAAAAAAGAGTCTAAAATATTATTCATAAAGCTAATCAGACTATGTAGTCTTTTCCCCTGCAAAAACCCAGCAAAACTGTCTCTTTTTTTTATTTCTCAGTACACAAAATAAACTGACAGAGGGTGTCTGCTTGTGGACTACTCTGCAACAGCACTAAGTGCTAAAACCAACAAATCTGCAGCATAATATGATAGAGAAATTGTTCTTCAAGGTCTTGACTCTAACCTTATGTTACCTGTATCAAAATAGTGCAAAAAAGGAGACAGAAGAAACTAGCCAAGTACCCTCTAAAATTATCGCTGGCACCAGACCCACCAAGTGTAGGTCATAGTATATTTCTATGAATAGAACTCGGAGGAGTTGTGGAAGATTTGCAGATCCTGTAATTTTGCAGCTGAAGCTGATGCCTTGGCAGGCAACTGCAGCTCTGGTGGCTGAGGATTGAGCGGCACGACTCCAAGCTGTCCAGGGGAGATCTACAAACAAGTTGCAAGGTACTTCAATCCTTGGAAACTGCCTATCTTTCAAAAGCTTTTTGCTATATCAAAATAAATGTCAGGGAATACAAGCATGACAACATACTCCAGTTTATCAAGTGAAACCTCTAAAGAATCTCTTGAGCCTCTGTTTCCCAGTTGCACAAATCATCAGCCTGCTCTTGGACGTGCTTACCAGCCTTAGTGGGTATTACTTGTACTAGAAAGTATCTGAAGGGTCAGGACCCATGAGTTATTACTTCTACTGCAATGCCTAGGGGTGCTAAACAGGAATTAGAAAACAGGGCATCAAACAAGGCACTTAAGCATGTAGCAAAGAAGTTCTGGCAATCTGTGGGTTTAAGTAGACAGCAGTGTGTACCAGACAAACAGGGAGAAGAGGCGTGAAAAGTGTAAAAGCATTCAGAGGTTAAACATCAGCACTGCTGAGGAAGTACTTACTAAGAGCAATCTTAGAGGGATGATACACATATTGGTTGAAAGCTTGTGTGCAAGGCAATACATACATGTACTGATAACTACTCTGCATTTTAGGTGTGGAGCTTGGTTTTCCCTGTGCAGTGACATTATAGAAGTCTACAAATTGTGTCTTACATCTAAGTTGTTTATAATGTGATTGCAAACAGCGAGTGTATTGTTTCAACATGGTTAATGTTATGAGCTGCATTTCGGTTTATAGGTGCACACAGATTGCCTGGAAAAGTACTAGGCCATTCCTTTTTAAAGTTAGTGATGAAGAAAGATGAAACTCTACATATTCCCTTCCAGGGTAAATTCACACAGGGGGAACAAACTGAGTCCACAAAGTCTACAACTGTTGGGGTTTTAAGTTTCTATAAATTGCCTCATGCCTTCCTGATGTGTGTGAGATTACCTGAAATTCCAAATAAGGGTATTTCAGGCCAAGAAAGGAAGAAATTAAAGACTGGAAAACCAGGAGAATCAAGACTGCAATGCTGGAGATTCTCAGCATAGACATGCAAAAAGACATTTTCCAAAGGTTTTCCTCTGGCCACCACCAGAACTGTCAACAAAGTCCAGCTGGTTGCTGCACTGCTTTTGGCTTTCTGACCCATGTGTGCACTCTGGGAAGAGGGGTCTCATTCAGGATTTAATGCTGTTTCAAGCCACATTAACTGTACTCAGTGCTTACAGCATATGGTTCCCAGGTTTCCCAGTTGAAAATATCATTCAGGCCTGCTGCTCCTTAGCTCTTCATATATCCTCAGCTCTGCCTACTATTTCCCAACCTAAAAACCACTTGACGGTATCAGAGAAGACGGGGACGCAAGGGGGAGAAGTAACATCAAATATTGCTTTCTTGGCTTCATTTTCCCCACATTACTGGAAAAGATGTAAAGTAGAAAAATGGACATGCAAAATGTAAAGATATTGAACACTAAATGCCCTCTGTGGTTTATGGTAGAAAATAGGAAATAAATGCAAATAAAACTTATTTATAAACAGAATGAATTTTTTTTTTCTTACTTTTGCTTATATTTTTTTCTCTTATCTCCACAAACTGTCTCTCTGGAAATGAATTACAGAAATACAGAGGTAAGCAGTAGTGCATAGGTAGAACATGGGTGCACAGTTTGCTAGCATTATGGGCTTATATAAGAAGACAGCAGTCACTGAATGGACAATTCACATAAACCTCTGGATTCTTCCAGTCTCCCCAGCAGTGGCATGTGTGATGTCAGGTAATCTGTGCATAACTCTCCCTGAACTGTGAGAGCTGCATTCCTTAAGCTGCCAACTAGATTATACATTTTTACCCGCTCGGCTGTAAGAGTTAAGAGCTTGGCTTGCCAGGGATGGCACAGAAAGGAGGTGTGCTGGGGAAGGAGCAGGACACCCCCATTAAAAGCTGTGTATCTAATTTCTCATGCAGGGTTGTTTTCACTCATTTTCCTGTTCTTCAGCACTTAATGATTTTTCTGTCATCAATGGAGTTTTAATTGAGTGGGATTAGGGGTGGATTAAAGGATCTCATCAGAGCTCATACTCCCTGCATCCACTTCCTGTTGAGTCCTCTCAACAGAAGAGCTATTGACATTAGGAAAGTGAAAAATACTTAAGACAGCGACACAGAGGGAGAACTCAATTGAAATGTAACCATGGAGTTACAACTGTAAAGGCATAAGGCATGCGTGTCGTAAAATCTTGGAGATCAGAGAAGGACACGGTTTACGTCACTTTACCCACTCCTGGATTTCACCTGGCTGTATACAAAAAGGGTTTAAACTAGTAGACACAAAGGCATCACCTCAACCCCTTCCTCAAGTACTTAAGGATTTTTTAGTGAAAGACATTTTCCAGCATATAGCTGAATCAATATTAAAAATGTTGTAAGATTCACAGCACAAAAAGCCAATGGATTTACATTTCATTTTGTATTTACATTGGATTTAGAATCAAAACTGCACTAGGAATATAAACCGTTTCTTTCTCCTTTATGCCTTGAGCATAATGATGGTTATGCTAGGGTTCAGTGTTTATGGACAAGAACTGGGGGAAGGCCAACAAGGTAGGTATCATGGTGGAAGTCTGTTATAGATCACCCACCAAGGATGAAGAGGTAGATGAAGTATTCTATAAGCAGCTGGAAGAAGTCTCACAATCACTACCACTTATTCTTGTGGGGCACTTCAACTTACCAGGTATCTGCTGGAAATACAGTACAGCAGAGAGGAAAGAGTCTAGGAGGTTCCTGAAGTCTGCAGAAGATAGCTTCCTGGCACAGCTGGTGAGACATCTAGGGAAGGCTCCCCTCTGGACCTGTTGTTCACAAACAAAGGACCTGTGGGTGATGTAAAGGTTAGAGGCTGTTGTCTGGAGGTTAGCAAATGTGATGCCCACCTATAAGGGCCAGAAGGAGGATCCAGGGAACTACTGGCCTGTCAGTCTGACCTTGGTGCCGAGGAAGATTATGGCGCAGATCATCTTGAGTGCCATCATGTGGCATGTGCAGGAGAAGCAGGTGATCAAGCCCAGTCAGCATGGGTTTATGAAAGGCAGGTCCTGCTTGACTAAACTGATCTCCTTTGTGATCTGCTTAGTGGATGAAGGAAAGGCTGTGGATGTCATATACCTGGATTTTAATAAAGCTTTTGACAGTGTTTCCTATAGCATTCTCCTGGAGAAACTGACTGTTCATGGCTTGGATGGGCAGATGCTTTGCTGGATAAAAAACTGGCTGGCTGGATGGGCCCATAGAGGTGAATGGAGTTAAATCCAGTTGGTGGCTGATCACAAGTTGTGTTCCCCAGGTCTAAGCACTGGGGCCTGTTCTCTGTAATATCTTTATCAATGATCGGGATGAGGGGATCAAGGACACCCTCAGCAGGTTTGCAGATGACAGAAAATTGTGTAGGTGTGTTGATCTGCTTGAGGGTAGGGAGGCTCTACAGGGGGATCTGGACAGGCTGTATTGATGGGCTGAGGCCAGTGGGTTGAGCTTCAACAAGGCCAGGTGCTGGGTCCTGCACTTGGACCACAACAACCCCATGCAATGCTACAGGCTTGAGGAAGAGTGGCTGGAAAGCTGCCCAGCAGAAATGGACCTGGGGGTGTTGTTTGATGGCTGCCTCAGTATGAGCCAGAAATGTGCTCAGGTGGCCAAGAAGACCAATAGCATTCTAGCTTTTATCAGAAATAGTGTGGCCAGCAGGACTAGGGAAGTGATTACCCCCCTGTACTCAGCACTGGTGAAGCTCACACCTCAAATACTTGGTTCAGTTTTGGTCACCTCATTACAAGAAGGACATTGAGGTGCTGGACCATTTTCAGAGAAGGGCAACGAAGCTGGTGAAGGGTCTAGAGAGCAAGTCCTCTGAGGAGCAGTTGAGGGAACATTGGTTATTTAGCCTGGAGAAAAGGAGGTTCATACTGCTCTCTACAGCTACCTGAAAGGAGGTTGTAGCAAGGTGAGGGTCAGTCTGTTTTCCAAGTAACAACCTGAAAGGAAAAGAGAAAAAGGCCTCAAGCTGCAACAGGGAAGGTTTAGATTGGATATTAGGAAAAATTTCTTCACTGAAATGTTGTAAAGCACTGGAACAGGCTGCTCAGGGAAGTGGTGGAGTCACCAACCCTGGAGATATTTAAAAGATGTGTAGATGTGTTGCTTAGGGACGTGGTTTAGTGGTGACCTGACAGTGCTAAGTGAATGGGTCTCTTCCAACCAAAACGATTCTATGATTCTATGCCAGGGAGAAGTAGGATATTGAAAAGATGCATTTATTCAGGTTACTTATCTTTTTACTTTTTTCTTGAAAATACTTTATCTTATCTAACCAGGAGAAAAGGAAGAGGGAAGAGTCTCTGAAAATGAATCTATTCAGTACTTATCCAGACATGGGAGAAAATCCTGGCGCAGCAAAGAAAAGTGGGCACTGTTCCATATATTGCTTCTGACATAGAACAACAGCTTAGCTCTGATCTTCATGTCCTCCTTTAATCACCAGGAGTTACACATGAAAATCCACAGCAGGATTGTAACTAGAACATTTTAAACTATGTATACAGCTATGGGAACAGTGACCAAATCTCATCACAAACAATTCTTTCTCTTTTAGACACTATGAAGTCTTTTCTGATAACAGAAATTTCCTCTCAGATATGCACAGCTGGTCTCAACTCTGATACACTACTGACATTAATGGGATATGTGTAGTCAGTACATATATACACATATGCAAGTCAAAATTTACCATGAGGTTCTATGAGGATAATATTGGTGATGTTTTCTCTTCCCTATCTGTACTTGAAAGAAGGCATGACATTTTAGTTTCTTGAATGAAGTTTTGAAGATACTTGAAGATACTGTTCTAGATATGGCTTCAAAGTTATACCTACCCAAAGCTGTCCACAATGATCTAGGCTAAAAATATTTTTAGGATGGACGTTCTTGTAAAATGTGCTATCTGTAAGTCATACATTAAGCATGTCTTGGTGGGGTCATTTCCCAGAAATAGGTTGTCCCATCTCCCCATTATCTTGACTAACTAAAGGTAATTGAATGTATCCGTACTTTGGTAGGGTTCTTTTTTGTGGGGGTTTAGTTGGTATATTTTGTTTGTTTGTTTGTTTTGTTTGTTTTGGTTTTAATTGTATTTTATATATTTTATTTTTATTTATTATTATTTATTTATTTGTTGTTATTTACTTAATCAGAGTTACCACATGATTGGGACATATCCTCTTCCAGGTGAAAACCTGTCTGAAAGGATGAGAAGATATTCTTCATTTTTTACATAATTAGTTTTACTCATGATGCTATAACATCATTGTGAATTTGTTTGCTACTCTGAATATACACAGTAACATGCATCTGGCTGTTGAATGCCTGTAACTTCTTACTGATCAGCACATCTGCAGTGAACGTCTGGGATTTGTTGACATCTAATAGCCTGGCTAGCTCCACTGGGTATGAATAGTAGCATTCAACCTTATAGGGTTACCAGGTGTCTGCAAATTTGCAGAGAAGCTTCTGAGAGACCAACTGTATTTGTGCTGCACAGCTGTTTTATGCATATGCAATAAAATAAATCCAGCCAGCCTGCAAAACGTCAGTTACCTTATAATGGCACCAGACTTATGTCACTGCACATATGAAGATTCTCTGGGAAATCGCAAAGAAAGGTTGCCAGACCTGTACGTAGGACACTGGATCTCAGACAGATGCTTAGGGTTTGTCAAATAATGCTGTAACAATTCAAACTTGTTGCTAATAGTTCACATGAAAAGATATGGCATAGAAAAAATGGGATTTCAGGTTCCCATCCATTTGCAGTTGGAACATTATGGACTCAGTCATGTGGAATACAGCTGCAAGGAGGCTGGGAAATGCTGTTGAAGGACAGGAGCCAGTGGAGATGCAACAGAGCACAGATAGAAATTAAAGTACAACTAGGAAAGGAAAACTCAAATTTGCAGCAGCTTTTTCAAATTTGTACAACTATTAACAGTGCATATTCACCCTGGACTATTGTTCCCAGCATTCACAAAAAAATTATTAATGGAGAATATAGCTGCTGAAAATATAATATCTTGTATTACTCTGTATTTGCTAAACATAGCATATTACAGGTACTTTATTATAATGCACTTAGTCATTTATGCTCTTGTTGGAAAATACATTATTTTAAGCATGTGACTTTGAGCCCAGGGTGTTTAAAACCAAATAGCATTCTGTAAATTATATTAAACTGTGAAAATGATGATTAGAATAACTCAAGAGTCAAATTCAGACACCTATTATATGCTGCTGAACTTCAGGTATAATTGGGTCTGTCTCATGTTGATGCTAAAAATAGGAATATTGTAAATGAAGTGGAAGAAAAATTATGGCACAAGATCCCATGAGTCAAAGCCTTCAGAGCATCAGTCTAGTGGTCAGACATAATCTAACATGGCCAATAGATTCTCTTGAAGTGCTCCATGCCATTATGAGGCAATTAGTTAAAATAGGCAGAAGTGGAGATACTTTCAGCATCTTCCACAAAAGCAGACGAATGAGAAAACTAAAACTCATGAGATGCTTTAGAGTTCTCTAAAGCAAAGGAGATCAACTCTCAGAGTGAGAACTGTCAGTGTCTGTGTTACCATTCTTTTTTTTTTATTTCCTTCCAAAAAGGGAGCCTTGAGGCTGACCAGATCAGGTGTCAGGTGATAAATAAGACAAAGCAAAACTTGTGTACATACAGATCTCATCTTCTCCTTCATACAGTTTTTTTCCTTAACATTTTCAATTTATTAGTTATATTGAAGTTTTGTAGTTGCAAACTCAATCTTAGGTTTCTTATTAACTACCGCTGACAAATACTAAATTTACATTTATGTTTCAGGCAATAAGAAGAGATCACAGAAAAGAACACCTTGATAAATTGCATGTGCTTTTGGTTACATTTATTTTGTTATCTGCAATCATTGTTCATATTTTTTTGTAAACTAATTTTCTTAAATTAGCAGTAGAATTGATTCCTGTCCTGGGTAGTTATTTCGAGAATACTGTTCATTTCTAGGTCAATTACTAGCTCAGTTAAAATGCTTCTAGTTCATTTGACAGTAAGAATTCAAGTTAAGCATGTAAAATTACCACCGTGAGCAGAAGGAAAGTGCCTTCCTCTATTTCCCTATGATATACAGAGCGGCATGATTTACAAGTGTGATAGGATATTTATAGGTGAATCTGACCACAGAATAGAATAACAAGGCAGATGGAGAGGAAGAGCAATTTTCATATCCTCAGGTAGAAGCAATATTTTCATAAAAATTCTTCATTTGCACAACTTGTTGAAATGCTGTAAGAGACCGAGAAGCACAGTCGGAACTTTGAATAAATTAGATGATATGATTTAGATGTGTTGCAAAAAAAAATCAGAAATCTGTACATAAAGAGGCTTTGCAGATCAAGGCTTTGAAATAAGCTGAATTTGTAATAACAAGGTTTTATAAAGCATCCAGTCTGGAGGAATGTACGGTTAAAATATTTCAAGGCTGAAGTTTTCCATAATAACAGCAAAGAAGCATTTTCTCATTTGAATCATATTTAATTCGGTGCCCAAGGACATCAGATTGACCAAAACTCTCCATAGATATAGGAAATTTGACATGACAACCTAACTCTCAGACTTCTGATGAAGTTTACTTTTTTTTTCCAGAGAGATTACAGGATATATGCCATCTTTGTTAGGCACGTTAATGAGTTTTTGGCACAGAGCTGGAGGCAGTGCTCTTTATGCTTACCAAATAGAAAGTTTTCTGTATTCAGATCCTGTGAGACAAGCAGGTCTTGGCATGTAGTTCCTTCTTGTTCCTTCATAAGGAGAATGCTAGAAAAGCAGGTCAACCTGCTTAGTCTAGTATCATCTTTTGTTTAGATAACAGGTATGACTTCAGTTGGGGAAATACAATGGGGAAGGAGCAACATATGGTACAAAGTCATAGCCTGAATGAATGTTTTTACTGACTTTGAAAAACTCCCAGGGAATTCACTGGAATCTATGTTAATCTGAAGTAGAAAGAGTTACTATAGTTACTAGTACAATAGTTACTAAATATAATTCTTACTATACAAAGTGCACATTCTAGGATTCTCTAAGTTGAAAAAAGATCTGTAATTATTTTTGCTGTAGTAATAAATGATTGGTTTCCTTTTATATAGTTCTGCTGTAGACAGAGTTTGTGTAGAACACTTTGAATGTTTTCAACAATTCAGCATCAGCCAGGAGTATTACAGTTCTTGTTCTCCCTCCTTTTTTATTTAAAGGTTGGAGGTAATTTTTCATGTCAAGGTCATGATTGATGTGGGTTAACTTTTGCTAAAAATCTTTTGAAACATTTTGAGTAATGTTAAAAATTGTGGCATGCAATATATCAAAATATTTTTCTAGGCTTCCTGCGTAAGTAAATAAACACTAGGGAAATGTAGAAGGCATTCATGGTATTTTGTAAGCAAGTTTGAAACTGCATGTTGCAGATTTATATGCTTCATAGCTTACGCTGCGATGCATGTTGCATTTTATTAAAATACACTGTAGGTCGGGAATAGATGGTGATCTACTACATTTGTGTCTTTGCCCACATCAATTTGAAATGGAGATCAATTCACTAAGAAACGTATTCAAGCATGGATTATGTAGCCTGTCTGTCAAGTGTCACTTTCCTGGGGAAATACTAATAGCAAATCCTCAATCTTAGGCCAAATGTCAAGGCTGTAACGTCCAGCACTCTAAGTATGGAACATGGGATTACAAAAACATCTGCCATTGACAGGCAAATGTTAAAGTCACTGATCTTCAGCAGTCAAGATCTGAATAGAGCAGAAAATCCCTCCAACACATAATTCCTAAAGATAAGTAAAGCAAACCAAGATGAGGAACAGGTAAAGCAGCAATACATTTTTCTAATAAAAAAAAGAAAAAGGGATGTCTATTGTTGCTCAGTAGTCTAGGTTTAAAAAAAAAAAAAAAGGTAGACAGGTCACTGGCACGTTTACAGTGTGGACCTCTCCCCTTTTTTTTACAGTCAGCATCCTCTCATTCACCTTCATTTGCAGATCATTATAAAAACCTAGGGAACTGAAGATACCTACCTTTTCTCACTCTGTTTAGATATCTCTGCAAGGTGCTCATGGCAGATGTCTAGAATCCCTGCAGTCAGTCCATCCAGAATAGCGCAGACAACTCCCATGAGGTGTCTACCTTTCTATTTTGACATATCAAGAGCATGAATCCCTAAGAAAGGTACTCAGTTTACAGACTTGTGAATGAAGCCTGTACTGCAAGGGCAAAGAAAATTGGCTCTTGCTTTGAGTGAAATGAGACATTGTGAGATGACCACAACATGGGTGAGGAAAAGGTTCACAGATGCTGTAAAACTATCACAGATCAGTATCAGGAAATATTAGAACATCGCACCAAGATAATCTTTACTCCTTCATATTTTTCTTTCCACTTCAAACCCATGTTAGGAGGTTTTAAGGTATCTAAGCTATCTAAGCATGAGGGATGAACTGTTCTTTTAAAGCACATACCGTTCTCCTAAGATAATTGTATTAGACAACTACTTTAGATTAGCCTTTGGACAATTTTATACCGTTAAGATTAGGTGAGGTGAGTCCCACTTCTAATGCATGTATATAAATATGAGTAGTTAAAAGACATTTTAAGATTCTTTGATTTACATGCTGAATAGGAGGCAGCCACCCTGGGAGGATATGCTTCAGTATTTCTATGTGTTCAAAATTACCTAAGTGAATTGTGTCTTGGAAAACTGGGTACTTTCTGGGCATTGGGAAAGTGACAGAAAATGGTTGAGAGTGTTTGAAATGTAGTATTCAATATCATATATACCATACTCTGCAGGGATGCTCAGTAAAGAAGCTAGACAATTTGCTGTCAGCAGGTATTTACTCTTTGCAAAAATTCTAAGATGATGTCTACCACAACTGTTAAAGTTCAAACTGCATCATTTTGGTAGAATTTTTACTTTTCCAAATTTTCTAATGTATTTTCATTGTTATATTGAAATAAAACAGCTATAATAAGCCAATAGCTTATTCACCTTTTACCTGTATCGTAACCAAAAACTACAAGAAACTTTACTGTATTTCCATGGCTTAAAGCATCAGTGGCCACAGAAAAAGGTGTACCCTTTCAACCAAGACTTTAATTGTTCCTAAACCAAAGGAAGACCAATATACTGCTGGCAATTTAGGAACCTTTTGTCCTACCAAGATATAGCTGTGCATAAATCTTGAAAAACTGTATTATTTAGCTTGTTGCAGATCTATAAAAGGGTATGCATAATACAATGTGCACTTCTGTTACTTTTCTAGCAATCACATTGTTTTCTCTATTACTATATTTCTTAGCAATAAAGGAAGGTTTCAAGAGTTTTGTTCTTAGAACCTAGGCTAGAAATTATTTTTATGATCTGCTCCATTTGCATGCTGTCTCACATCTGACAGTCCACTATGAGCAATTGAGAAAGTTCTTCTGCATAAATTACAGTAAGCCTTATGGCAATTATTGCTATCTTTACTGATCCATGCAAAACCATTTCTTCTCTCACTCCAGAAAGTGAAAAGCCTCTTCTTTTTAGGGAGTTCTTGACCATATTACAGATTTCAGCAATATATCTGTGCAAGTAGAAGTTAACCAGGCCCCTGAGAGGCCTGGTTAATTAGAAGTTTTGCTACGTGGCATAAGTGAATGAATTGTGGGTAAGACAGTACATGTAGGTTTCTACCCAGAAAGGGCAAATTTACTTTCTATTAATTAGGGACTGGACTAGAAAATAAGGTATCTGTTATACTGGCTCATAAGAAGGCCAACTCCCAGAGTTGTTTTGGTACTGGACACTTTGTTAAGACACCTGCAAGGTTAGACTATTAAAAGAATAATCAACCATTTTAACAATGTGAATACAGAAGTGAAGTGAACCAATAAGAAAAGGGGCACATATTCAGGTATAGTTTAGGAAAATGAAGGTGTGAAGTGAATGAACCGGGAAGTACAAAGGCATGTTTAAAAGACAATTTTCTTTGGTCTGCTTTCTGAAGATGGCATCTTTGGTTTCTGTTATTCGTCTTGTCCTGCCAAGTTGAAGGTTTTGTGATATCAGCCCATGAAGATGTTTTGCTTGTTTGTATGTTTCTGTTGGTTTAGGAATAAAAAAAGCTATCTCGGGTCTTGTTAGACTTCTGCTACTCACATCTACAAAAAGGGAGGAATAATGTTTTCCTAACAATGTCTTCAGAGGCAGGAAATGAATAAAGGAGCAGGTATCCTTATCTTATGAGACATCTAGCAGGTTGCATCTTGATTTCTTGAAGAACTATTCCCTCAGGATTGCTGTCACGGCCATAAGCTGTGCACTGGCCTATAATTCAGTCGATTAAAAACATATAAATAATGTTTAAATGCTACTTAAGGCTGTGCACACTGTCTGCTCTGTACCTATACTGAGTAGTCCAGTAGACATTGAATACCCATATAGCCAGTATTCAGCCTGTGATAAAGCCATGGGGCAAAATTAAATTCCAAATAGTTTACTGGGCAGGATGCTGGCTGCTGTTCTGGAAATGTGTCTCAAATCTGTCTTCTTCCATTTCGGTAGCAGCTGATAGCATGTCTACACAGTGTCCAAAAAGTCTTCTGGACTTAAGGTTTCTGCATAACTGCCCTTACCTGAGCTCTTTTGTAGGCCTAGTCTCTCACAAATGCCTCAGCTTTTGAGAACAAATCATCATCACACCACAGCTGAGGCTCTTCAAGGATGGCCCACAGTCCAAAACCACAGGACATATCAGCCCATGACCTAATGAATGAACAGAGAGGAGGCACTTTCTAGCCTCCTCCCCTGCAGACAGACCTCCCCTGCTGAAATGGGTAAGGAATTGTGAGTGCAGAGGAGGGCTTTGTGTGTTTGTTTTTTTTTTTTTTCTGGTTGTGTTTGTTTGTTTGTTTTTTGGGGGTG
>JANIJG010023791.1:1499-12647 GCA_024611175.1 Megaceryle torquata
AAGAAGAAGAAGAAGAAGAAGAAGAAGAAGAAGAAGAAGAAGAAGAAGAAGAAGAAGAAGAAGAAGAAGAAGAAGAAAGGTGTCTCCCAGTCATGACAATGAAAAGCCATAGTTGCCATCACTTAGGCAACTCCAAGCTCATTACCATTAACAAGGTAGTTACACATCACCTAGAACATGGTTGGTGGGCAGTACAATGCAGGATTTGGCCTGGATAATGTCATGTTTATTCCACAGGCTTTGAGCTTGTGCAGCCCTCATGGAGGCTATTGAAAGGGAGTGTGATGCCCTTTCTGTTATGCTGAGGCTGTCAAGAATCTGCTCAAGCAATGTAGTCAAGTTTATTGGAAAATCAGTGGAGGAAATCGGCTCACAGTCATCTTTAAAGGCAGATGAGCCTTATTCCCTTTCTCCCTCTTCTATTGTTGAAAACTGAAACTGGCAGCACTGGGGGCTAGGGCAAGGGTCCTGCTGTTGACTCACAAGCAAGCCTGTCCTCCCGCTGGGACCTCTCTCTATGGAGCAGAGATATTTACTTAGCAGTGAGTAAGGTTCCCTGAATGAAAATAGCTGTAAAGCCACAGTGCTCAAGATCCTGGGCAAGCAAGTAGATGACAACTGTCCATCAAACATGTGGAGACCATTTGAAATGACTCAGCCCAGTAGTCTGACTGGCTCCAGGCTGAAGACCTCACAGCTTTAGGATGGAGATTAGAAGAGTCAAACTATGACAAAAGCCAGGACCAGTGCTTAGTGCAGTGCCTTCAAAACCTCCAGTACTTGTTCTGAGAATAGCTGCATGGGCAGACCTTCTGGTTGCCCTACAAAGCCACAGATGGGGCAGCAGACTGTGTTGGGGTCCACATCTATGTCCAGGGTGTGATATCCCAGCCTTGAGCTTGGGAGGGTCCTCCCTGGTCAAAGGCAGCAGCCACATCTCTCCCCTCCTCCTGCAGCAGTGTAACATTGCTGCTCAGAGTAGGTCCTGATATCCAACCCTAGAACTGAGGGGGTGAGTGGGGCTACCGGGGTGCTGTTCTCATCTGAAGAGCTGAGGCAAGTGGCAAGTGGACATGCAGTGACCTGACCAGGGTTATTGCAGAGTGGTGGGTGGTTATTATTCAATCATCTTTGTGGCTCCAGATTGGTGGCTTGTTACCAGGTAGGATATATTAGTAACTGTCAAACAATTAGAGAGCTACCTTGTTGGGTGAATGGATGAAAACATATTAACTCCCACAAAAGGGGGAGAGGCAGTGATTAGCTGGTGAGATGACAATATGAAATGTCAGAGGCACAGAGAGTAAGCACAACTGTTCATTATTATATTAACAGCTTTAATTTTCTGCCTTTAAACACCAGTTTCCTGTCAGTTCAATTAGATAGTGTGTGTATGTGTTTAATTTAGATCAATATACTGCTGTGTCTGGAGTTTTTCTCACACGTTCTCTGAGAGGCAGGAAGTAGCCCAGCCAGCAGGACCATCTTTTCTTATTGTCCTTGAGGTGAAAGGCTTCAACCTGGATTTGCACAATCTCAAGAGATTTTCACCTTGCTTGGTGCCAAGACACTGCAGCTGTCTCATGCTCTTCCTTCATGCTCTGCAAACACAAGGGTGCCCCTTCTGCTTGTCGAGGCAGGATGATACTCAGCTTTCACCAGTATTTGAACTTTGTTGAGTGCTCATGACAGGGCAATGCTAAAACAGAGACTCCTGTGCACTTTCCCTCCCTTTCACCTTTGGCCTAGGATTTCTGTACCTAGTTGCTCTGTATGTTACTTAGAGTGGTTTTTCCTGCTGAAGTCGATGGGCTAATACAGTATGACTCAAGACTCTTTATTTTTAGTAGCTAGTCATATTGTTTTGCTTTACTGCCCTTTATAGCTCTGATGCCTGCAAGATCTCGCCTGATACCGCTGGATCATCAAGCTTTCTCTGTAAGCCCAAATGTTTTACACTTGTTTCTCATCTACTTTAGTCCTGGACACTGGAAGCTGTGCAGCTACATCCTCATCTCCTGGACAGGAAGGAAGGTCTCTGCTGTGGAGGGACTCTGACCTCCAAGCCCTCTGTTTTCCAAGACAGTCTGCTGTCCCCACCCTGGAAAGAGGGATGAGTTTCTGAGGAAATATTTCTTCTTCCTCCTTCCTGATCCTATTATAGGACACTTCCAGGCATAAGAGAAGATGGTGTCCTGTCAGCTGTGCATCTCTGAGAAGTCCAGTGTGAGAATAACAGAATAAGGGACCTCAGACCAATGGGGAAGGTGGGGGGAATGACTCACCAACCTTACCAGGAAACATGAGCAACAACACTGCTGCAGCACCATCCCCAGCACATAACATGTACAACACCAGAAAGACTTTACCTGCTGTGGAGGGGTATGCAGAAATAGCAGTGCTGGGGTTGGTACTTGCACATCAACAACAGGCAAATATGGAAAGGACTGCAAGTAGGAGCCCCAGCGCTTGAGGCTGGGTACCAAAACCTAAATGTTGGGCCTAGGATGAAAGCCTAGAGTCCCTAGAAATGTAATAGCCATCATGCATTATGGAGCACAGGAACTGTCATGTTGGATTAAACAAACGGTTCATCTAGCTCAGAGCTAGACTCCCTGGCAGTGGTTAAGCAGCACAAATTCAGCTTGCAGAAATGGCCAACACAAAGTGCTGGGCCAGGATCCAGAGCTGAGCAGTGATCTGATTTTCAGTTTCTGACTATTTGGTTGATATTCTGATGCCATATATCATCTAAAAAGCTCTTCCTTATTCCCATCTCTAGGACCTTCTCCTCCTCCATTTGTCTGAGATATCAGCAATTATTAGGAAATATCAGCACCTGAAGGTTGCATTGGAAGGAAGAGCCAAGTGGCTGGTAACACCCTTTGCCCAGGGAGTGGTGTTTGATGACAGCTTTCACCTGACTTATGGTGGACCTGACTTTCCTTACTATCCAGTTTAGGGAAATTTAGATGCAGGGTTTAATGTCCCATCTCTTCTTCCTATAGCACATAAAAAATCTCCCTGGATGTCTAAGCATCCCTCCCACCCTGCTCTGAAGCTCTGGCTGGACAGTAATTTCTACAGTGCGCTGCTGTCCATGTTTCTTTGGTAGTAGGCTCCTCCTTGTCCTTCTGAAGTTAACAAAGTGCCTGAGCCTGCACGCGTTAACTTCCTATCCGGAGCATAACCCTTTCTGCTTTCCAGACTGGAACATAAACATTACAAATGAAATCTCCAATGGGTAAAGAATGAACAATGACTTTCTTAATTTTTTTTTAAAGGCACTTTAGAGCTTTTATCAGCAAAGCATTGTGTCCATTAAGAAACAAATTAAGTCATTCTGCAGGCAAGCTAAGTGCTGTTCCCATGCCAGAATTAATACTGCCTCTTTCCACCAGGGCTGTTTAAGGGTCCCTCCCCCATGCACTGGTATTACAGCTACTTTTAGTTCATAGAGGGAGAATTAATCGGTGGAGCTCCTTTGCAGAGCTCCTGAAATAGAAATCACAAATCAGGGAGACTGGGAAGGAGCCTGAGAAGTGACAAATGTGAAATTATGTTGCACTTTGTTTGGTGTCTGTGCGGGGAAAATGACTTGAGGTGACTTAGAGGTGCTCACCAGAGGCAGGACACAGATAGTTTTTTGGGGAGAAGATCTGGAGTTCGGGGAGACAGAAAGCAAGGACAAGGAGAGTGGAGGGATGGCTGCAAACTTCATCACTCGAACATGGAGTTGTGAGACTTGACAGGGCTGTATGTAGGAAGGGGTAATTAGAGGCAATTGTTGTACTGCATTGGGGACTGGAGATCCTAATGTTGGTGTGAGACCAGAAGCTGAAACTTCCACTTTCTTTTGGGGCTTTCTTGACACAGTGCCCCAAAATCAAACATTTCTAAATTCATTTTCCTCAAACCCATAGATGCTGATTATCTGTCCACTAAGTGTAAGACCAGAGTGTAGGATGGTCTGCCTTGTTAGTATTACCTGCCTACATTGGGACCTATTTAGCTTTTTCAGAAGGGTTTCAGTATTTCATCCCCTGTGCATCCCATGCTGATGTTGTAACTGTCCAGATGTAATACAGGTGTGCAGAGAAGGAAGAATTAATGCAGTTAATTTTTATATAAGCAGTATCATCATAGCTCCCTTTATACCAGTTAAAGTGTGACTGTGAAGGAGGAGGGAATACTACTTTAATTACATTGGCTTTGAAGCTAATATAGTTAAGTCAGTATGAAAAATTATGTGCAGACTACCCCTAAGGGTCTAAATTGAAACAATTCCTATTGGAGAAAAAGTCTAATAGAGAAAACTATTGACAAAATAGTGTAAAAAAGGATAAACCTGCTCCCTTCTGCCCAGCTAAAACTGTTTTATGTGCCTACACTGTAGAGCCGAACGTCTCCCATAGCATAGATGAAATTAAGACAGCTTGATAGAGACTATATTGGAACTATTTTGGTTCTCCTGGGTTATTACTTAGAGCAGGATCAGATAGCCTGACCCCTAAAAGAAAGGGTGTGCCACTGCTTTACAAAGATGCCTGAGGTTGCTAATTAGGACTCACTACACCGTCAAGAAAGCCAATCAATCATTGCTTGTGATCTTTACCTAACCACATATGGGGACCCAGAATTTGCCCCATTAGGGCATCTGAGGAGTTTTGCATTAGCTGTTGGGTTTCCCCACAAACTTATGAGCCTCTCTTAGAAATATCAGATCAAAAAAATATTCCAAAATTATTCTTAGGTTTTTTGGGGTTTTTTTTTTTTTGTTTTTTTTTTTTTTTCCAAATGCGAAGTAGAAAAAAAAAATAGTAGGAATTGCCCTCAGTTTTTAACAGGCTCAACTGATTGTATCACCAGATGTATTAATTTAACCCCCTTGTCTGAGGCAAGAAGGTGTGTTTGAAACACCTCCCATCTCCCAGGGATGGTTTATGCACAGAGCTTAAACACCTCCAGGTGTGTTTTGATGGCCATCCACAATTCCACCCTGGGTCTAAGTGCAGGATAAAACAGATGCTCTTCCTAGCTTTGTCTGTCAGGGGACTGCAGATATCCTGATGTGCTCTGCCAGCTGCATGATCCACATTCATCCACTCCAGGTCAGCATGGAAACCTGCATCAATCCCTGCAAAAATCCCCCTTGCCTGCATATTACAGTGGAATCTAGATATTGAAATCTTCAGTTGTGCATGGGGAAAGATGGCCTTTTTCTCTGCCTCTTTACCTCAACTATTTACAGCAGATATTGAGCCACGAGCACACGTGATCCCGGATAAAGACTCTTGTGCAAAATTCATGGCACAAATACAGAGGCTTCATTATTTTCTTCACAGTCTCTCTTTTAGGCAGATAATTTTCTTTAAACTGTGCATATTCAGGCTGGTACCTTCTGCACATTGCTCCAGGGACACCTGAGTGTACCATACCTCAGAGCTTCCCTGCTTTTGGCCATTTTTTCCTTCCTTTGGGGGACCCTATTCTGCCAGAGGAGCTTCAGAGAATGTTTTTTCCAGTCTCCAACATAGTCATAGTCATATGGGGACAGGAGGTGCAGGCTTACTTTCCAGGCTGCATGTGTAGATATTAACCAGGGGGCTGGTCCCTTGCTGCCAGGCCCACATGACTGTCCTCTTATACTTCTTTTCAATCTGTTAGGCAGCTGTCATCCACCTCAGACCCCAAGTATCCATCTTACCTCTGAGGTGTTATCCTCAGAACAGCCTGTCATGCTGCTTTGGGCAGCAGGGAAAATGACCCCACATCACAAGTCAGAGCCCAAACTCTCCCACCCTGGTAAGCCAGCTTCAGCATTTGACCTTTGAAGATTTGCTGACTTTCTGCTTTGCAGCTGGGGAATTGGAGAAAGGGGTGCGAAGGGAAAGTGCGGGCAGAGGAGTGGCACTGATGCTCAGCTCAGCCAGCTGCTCTGTGGAGATGCTTTTATTTAGGAGCCCTGAAGTATGTTTTTTGCTACATCCTGACCTCACCTCAGCGTAAAATCCACCTGCCTTTGTAAATAGCTGGAGGAATTGTAAATATTTTTTTTCTGCTGTCTGATAATAGGAAAAAACCACATTGATTTGATGTTCACTTCTTGAATGAGTGTATTGGGGAAGAGCACTTGTGGAATTTAAACATGGAAAACATGAATTTTCATATGGGAATCTGATCTCAAACATCAGAGAGTACAGACAGGAGGAAAGACTGGTGGCTTACACTGCAAGGAAGAGAATTAGAAAGGGAAAAGGAGGTGAAGGCAATCTCATGATGTGTTGTACAGTTAATGATTATGAGCAAACAGATCACCAAGAACCCCATGATCTCCACTTGAGCATCTTAGGACACTGTGTACAAAGAAGAAAATGACCATGCAAGAGGAGGAAGGAGCACATGTCAAACGCACAGTCCCATCTGAGAGTGCGGGCAGTGTGCATCCCAGTCACTGGTACTGCTTGGATATAAATAGCCATAGAGCATATTTATTGCTGTCATACTGCAGAGAGACCAAGCTACAGACTGTCCACCTCTTTCCAGAGCACTCTCCAAACCTTTTCACAGAACTATGGTCTCCAAACCACCCTGACTATTTTGCATTGCAGGGGAGAGCTTAGAAATATTTCCCATTTCTAGCTCTGTTTCGTGACAAGCTTGTGTTGCCTCTTCCTCCTCCACTCCTTCCCTACATTCTCCTTTGCAGCGATGTGGGGAGCTGCTCTGGATGGTGAGCTTTTGAAAGCTCCTGGGTGTAGCAATTCCTACCTACCAGAGAAGAGAGGAAAGTCCCAACAAAAAAAGATTTTTGAGGTGACAAGAAACAGTGGCTCCTCATCAGCTCCACCCCCCCACAACAGCCGTGATGCATATGGAGCTCAAGGCATGTTTATTACCCACCATATGCACAATCTGGGAGATCTGTTTGTGCCACAGGAAGAAGTCAGGGTCAGGCCCAAGAGAATGGGAGCTATGAGCTATGGATGAATGCCTGGCTGCTGGGATTAGACATGTCTTGTTCTCAGGAACTTTAAGCAGTGAGTCCAAAGGCAGAGACATGTGAGACACTAAAGCAGCCACCCTCCAGAGGAACTGGTTTCATTTTGGCTGCCCTTGCAGGGAATTTAAGTAGTGTCCAATCCAAATGTGCCAGGACAAAGAATCCATGTTAGCTTGACCCTTGATTAGAGTGGACTGGTGGTAGTAAAAAGTCTATTTTAATTTTTATAATTCTATAAATATTCATGATATACACATGTTATGCTATTTTAAAATGTGGTAAAAGTTTTACAGGGTCTGAAGCAAAGATTTCCAGGAAAAAATAAGTGGTACAAGTGCTGATCCTCACGGTCCAGAGCAAGTGCAGCATGGGTTGTGCTTGACTTCTTCCTGGGAGGGAAAGTTGTGCTTCATAAGTAATATCAGTGATTTTTAAGGAAGCATTTGTTTGAAGACTAGCTGTACTTTGAATTAAAGTTGGAAAGATTCAATGCAGCAACTGCAGACTTGTGAAAGCAGTGTAAGTAAATACAACTTTAAGCAAGGTTTGTAGTCTAGCTTGCTGGTGGTGGTAACCCCACTGGAGTTTTAAGTAGCCCAGGAACCTGGATCAGCTCACACAGTCTTACACAGCCTTGGCTAAATAAAGGGACTTTATAGTCTCATTCTGCTGCTACACTGCTTGTTCCCATTTCAGGATCACATATGACTATGTTAAGTAATATGATCCCCTGGCATTAAACCTTTTTGTATCTCACTACTGGTGTTTTACAGTAATGAAAATTGGCCATTTATTCATCTTGATTTTCTTTTGCTTTGCAGCCTTGCTCTAGTTTATGATGTTACTTTGCCTATGGCTACTTAATTTGTGCAATTCTCTCTTAAGAAAGACTTTGTCAAAAGTTCTGAGGAATTCAGTAGCCTACAGCAACCAATTCTCCACTGCCTTTTATCCAAAGGACTCCAACAGACCAATGAAACATGATTTTCCTGTGCTGAAAATTTGCTAGTTGGACCTTAACATATCTCAATCAGTGACATTGTAACGATGGTTTACATTTTCATTACAAAACTTGTTTAATAAAGTAAGATGTATTGATTTTTATTTCCTGGGACAAGTAACCCTAGTGTTTCTGAAAATAGTAGTCTTGCTGTTTGTTATCTTCCAGATAACTAATTTTATTGAGAGATTATGTATTTTCCCTCAAAATTTCTTTCTTGCATGCCTTCAGATCTTTTTAACTTGGGCCGAGACTAGAGATTTACAGCTCTTTCATGTAATGCATTTATTCTAGCATCTTTTCTTTTGACACTTCAGTTCCTGACAGTGTCTCATCTTTATGTGCAGGTTGTTAGCCTCACATATAATTAAGTTTGTCCAGCATTCCCCATAATAATATGTTATTTTTAGTTATATGAGACCTTTCCTGGGCGGATATTTTTCATGGTTGCTCAGTCTTCCTTTTTAGGGTACATGTATTTGTGACTGTTTCATCCAAAATGATGTGGCAGTTTTCAAGAATGCCTTCAAAATATGCCTTTGCCCATGTTAAAAAATAAAGGTCACCCTTTTCATTAAATGTTCCGTATCCAGCATGCTGTGGAAGTAAGACTTGAAATTGAGCACTTTGGTTGTCTCTGAGTTGGGAATGTGCCCTTTGTCTCTTCATGAACTTGCCCCAAATCTGGCTTCCAAAACCTGCAGATTGCACATGCCTTCTGGAAATTACTTGGATTGTAGAAGCAATGTTCTCTCAATACTTTCTCCATCCTTGACATTTTTGATGCCCTAGGCTACGCCAAATTTGCTATACAAAGGCTGTAGCCATGTGAAACCTGCTTTCAGTGGTTGCTGGGGGAGAAGATTTGCACAGGAGCCTGGTGAGGGATGGAGCTTCACCTGGGAGCTGGTAAGAGCATGAGAGAGAGGGAAATTGTGCTGGGATGTGGAGAAGGGTGAAAGACTGGGACAAGATGAGCAAAGAGGCTGGGCCTGGAAAATGATCTGGGTGAAGGAAGTGGGATCTGGGAGTCAGACTGGGACTGGGATTGTGGAGACAGAAGCTGTGTCTAGGTGATGGTGTGATCTCCCCCTCCTGGCCACCAGTGTGACATTCATCTTGCATAGCTTCATAGACTATTTCTGTTCAGTCAGTGGCACTCACAGGGAACAGTTCAGCTGACCTATATTAAGTGTCTGCTTAGGATGAATCACGCCCCAGGACTGCTGTGTTTTCTCTGCCTTGACTACAAAAGGCTCATCAGATGATTAGCTCAGATAGACACCTCTGCATTTGATCAGATGGGGCCCAGGCTCATGGTCTGCAGGAGGGATGGCAGCAGCCAGATGCCCTGGGTGATTTAAGCTTTCAGAGGCTGATGAGAACTGGACCCACAGTATTGCAGAACCTTGGGCCCACGCTGGCATGCAAACACTCTGCAGGCTATCTCTCTGTATCACAGTCCAACCCACACAGTCCCTGGATGCAGTGCTGACTCCTTGGTGCTTCCATCCATCTCTTCCCTGGGGGTTGACAGGGTTGGCTGGGTGAGGGTCTTGTGGGAGGCCAGTCCTCAGTAGCTGAGGTTGGGTGGGTGGAGAGATAATAGTGAGACCCTGCTGGGACACCAGCAACCATTGGATGTATGGGAGCTGAGACTAATGGGACAGTTTGTCTTGGAGGCACTGATGGGAAGGGGCAGCAAGACCTGGTGTTGAATCTGAGGATCTGGTGTGAGGACACCAGCAGGGGAAGGGAACACAGTCTCCATGAAGGGGGCGAGTGGCATAGGAGGTGAGGAACCCAACCATGGAGACAACAAAGAAAACACCAAGGCAAAAGGAAATACTGAAATGCTATTTATAACACAACGATGAAGACAACAAAGCAAACACCAAGGCAAATGGAAATACTGAAATGTTATTTATTAGGCTAGCACTGCCTACCTTGTACAGTGAATAAAAGAGGGCCCTGCAGGGAAAACACAGTGTAGCCACATGGTTAATGCATAAGGGAGCAAACTAATGGTTGCCTGAAGATTCCTGCTTTTTCCTAATTTTTCAGTGCTTGACTTTGTACTGTCATTTTAATAAGTTTTGTTATGTGTCAGATGTACATACTCTGCTATAATGTTTCTGCAATGAGTGATGTGCATCCTCATTTTCGCCCAGTTGCAGCTCACAGTGTTTCTGTGTTTAATGCTTGGTCCAAAAAGCAACTTATCCCTCCAGGTCTTTGCTGCTGTCCTACCATCAGGTATGAGCTTGAAGGAAAATCCAAACTTCTGACCCTCCTGCCTAGGGGCAGGTACATTGCCCACTGAATTGCACTGTCACTTAATGCCTTATGCTGGATGTAAATGCTCACGTGCTTTATAGAGCACATGCTTGAGCAATAAAACATAGGCAAGGAAATCAAAGGCATATTTCTTCACCGCTTTTGTATTACCAGTTGTGTTTAATGCAGTGCACTTAAAATGCCTCTAGAATGCATTTTAGTGGTTTTGATGGTAAATTTAACTGCCAAACTACTGTCTGCCTCACTGGGATCCCTTATCTTCGCATCCCTATACTCCTAGTCTCACTTCTCTACTAATGAAAGAAGGGTGAAATGTGCCACCAGCCTAGTGAGAGCAAACCCTGAGGAGTTGGGAGTTGTTCCTGGGTTGTTCAATATCACCCAGGAGACAAGGGTCTCGCCAGTGCAGCAAACATCACCAGGTTAACACAGAAAGACTGACACTGACCTGCTATTTTCTTCTTTGGCAGACCATTCTGAATCACGTGGTGCAGAAGTCTGGGTATGTCTCGTGATTTGAGAACCAGCTGCCCTGATACTGGGCAAAGCTGGCCAGAAATAGAGATAAGAGTCTGTCAATATCTGCTCCTCTTTTCCTGCACACAGGATGCCTGTTATGAAAGTTTTAGATTCGTGTAGCTATTGCCCAGTGGCCACCATTTTAAGGGAAGAACCAAGGCTAGGGCTTAACCCCCAGCACGGCTTTTGCTGGAAATAAGCTTGCACAAAAAATACCACAGGCCAATAAAAATGTTTCACAGCAATTCATTAAAAAAAAAAAAAAAAAAAAAAAAAAAAAAAAAAAAAAAAAAAACAAAAAAAAAAAAAAAAAAAAAAAAAAAAAAAA
>JANIJG010023792.1:0-88884 GCA_024611175.1 Megaceryle torquata
CCCCCGGCGCGCGCGCACGCGGGCGCAGCCTCCCGTACCGACGTGAGCGCTCCCGCTCAAGGGAGCGTCCCTCCCCCCCCGCCCACGGGGTGGGGGGGGCGGCGACAGGCCGGGGGGGGAGGGGGGGAAGTGGGGTTACCGGGCGCGGCGGCCAGGTCTCGGTGGCCGGCAACGGCAGCCTGGAGGAAAGACCTCCTGGCGGGGCGGGCGCGCAGTGGGGAAGCCGTAAGGCACAGACAGCCTCTTGGCGGGAGGGTGCTTGGAAAGGCCTCGCTCCGTGGCGGCACCCGCATCTGGGTGAAGGCAACAGGCAGGGTGGGAAGGGTACTTGTGGCGTGAAGGCAGACGCGGGGCCTGCAGCGGAGGGCGTGGGAACCCGAGGCAGTCTCTGCCAGGAAGCTTGGAAGTGTGTAGTGTCACAGTGGAAGAGGAAAGGCCTGAGTCTACTTAAGCACCCTTCACCCCATCAGTCTCTTCCTATTTGTAATCTGTTTTAAACAGGATCACTGACGGCTTAATGGTAGAGAGCAGAAGGGACAATGCTGCTCCGTAAAGCACAAAGGCAGAGCTGTGGGCAACTTCAGTGCTAACAGCGTCTTCCCCAACAGGGTGCAGTCCCACATAACTTGTCAACAGATGGCTCTGCCTGTAAGGTTCACCTGTCCCCAGAGAGAGCTGTGAAACACGCCTAGGATGCACACAAGGAATTTATTCCAGAATAAAGAGAGATGATACTAGAGGAAAGGCCAGGGTAAAAGTACCACCACGAGCTTAAAAGGAGTAAGATGAAACTGAAGAGATAAATTGAGATAAAGCTACTTACAACCTAGGTTTGAAGGTTATCAAGGAGGTAAGGGTGAAGCTAGGACTTAAGAGAGATTCACCTGCAGATATGACCTGTCCTGAGGACCTAGGCCTGAACTTTAAATAGAGCTCCTGGCCCTATGGGCAGCAGGTGGGGCTGAAAGCCCCAGGTGAAGCTGATCAGGACAAGCATGGCCTGTTGATGTACTCCGGACCCTGATAAGGAGATTTCATTCAGCTGTTGCATATTGCCCTGGCTTTAAATTGGACATTTTTCCCCTCATGGCTGTTTGTTTGTTGGTTTGTTTTTTTCCTTCTGTGAAACTGAAGGTTTGCTCTGAGGGATGCAGTCCTCAGTTCTTCCTGCCTGTGTGATAAGGCTTTTTTAATTTTCTCTTTGAGGGAATATACCCTAAAGCCTGCTAAGGGTAGAGAGCTCTACACTTAAAGCCCTGACTTAGGGCTGCTAGGGTAAAACATGCAGTAGCAGGTAGGTAGTGCTGCAGTTTTTACATTTCCTTTATCTAGCTTTCTGCTCTTAATTGTCTTCAAATAGTGCTGTACCTTGCTGTAGGAAGGTTCTATTCCTCCTGCGTGCAGTTAAGTAGTAACTGCTAAGTACTCCCCTGGGCAGGCTTTGTGCCCAACAGAGCATACCTATTGCTGGTGCTTTGGAAGGTGGTCTTAGAAGTAACTGCTGTGAGGAACCAGGGAAATTACTGGCTGTGTTTGCTTCACTGGTTGACTTTGCTTCTTGCCTAGTTGGTAAGCATCTCCCTCTCCTGCCAGGCCTTTTCCAGTTAGGTCTGTTCCCAGATGCTGTGTGACTGCTTCTCTTTGGAGGTGTGTGGCTGACCAGTTGTGTTCCCCTGCGTTGTGCCTGCAACTATTCAGGTGCCTGGTAGGGCAGTAACCATGTAAGGAAAGGTATTTTCTCCTTGTATTCCCCAAGGTAGTAGTGGAAGATCCTGGGATATAAAAAGCAAGAAAATGTAACTGATTTATGCTACCCTGTGTTAATTGCTTTGCTCCCCTCACCTGCTCTTTGTAGGTCTATTCAGTCCTTCCCCTTGCCTGGTGTATCTCTGATTAGAACCATGGGGTGAGAGAGTCATTTCAGAAGATAGTATTCCTGTGAGAAGTCTCCATTCTTCTCCCTCTCTGTGGCCAAGAAGTGACAAGAAATGGCATGGGTACCCTAACACTGAATCATTTTTCTTGTTACCCCTCAAAAGTACCTGGCAAAGAAAGCACTAGCTTCGAAAAGTGCAATCTAGTCCTTTTCTTTGGATGGGGATAAAACAGACCCTTGAGAATAACCCTGCAGATGCAACTGCGTTCATGTACAGCTGTGAATTGAAGGGAAGATGGCTAAGACTTGTACAGCCAGTTTTAGATAATGGAGGATGAAAAGCTCCCTTCATTTCCTCAGTTATTAAGTAATTACAAGCTGTGCTACTCTTTTCTTTAGTCCAGCCTAGTGGTCTGGGGTATGAAGGAGCATCTGCCTCCATTTGTCATCTCGGTTTTTAGGTGGAGGCTGCTGTAAAAGTTACAGAAATGACATGGTAGCAGCATTTTACTTAAGCTGCTTTGGGGAGGTACATTAATTTCACTTTGGTGACTTTAGACATTTTTAGGAAGAAACCTAAAGAGGCTTCCTGTGGGTCATTGATTAAATATGTAGCATCCAAAGTGCTACTGATAGTAGTGGAGAAGCCGCATGGGGTCACTCTGCTCACCCTTTGATACTGCAAGGCTTTAAAGAAAACAAAGAATTTAAAAGCTTGTTCCAAGGAGCCTGTTGAAATACTTACCTAACATTAGAGTGATGATTCTGGTTTTAACTTTTTCTTCTAGAAGTTAGAAGAGAAACAGCTTTACAAGGGAAAAGCTGTGGAACAGTCATTATAAAGCCATATTCATGGTTATCCATCTATTTTAGTAGTTCTTAATATGTGTATATTATTCCATAATAGTAAAAGAATTTGGCTTGAGATTCCAGTTTCCAACTAGTACATTTTTATCCCTTACATAAATCCCAGATAGATTCTTTATTTGCACACTTGTCTAGTGCCCAGGTGTTCTTTATTCTATTGTACATATTGAGGAAGATTCAGATGGGAAAGTGATGGTTTCTTCTCTGCGTGCCTGGAGCTTCTCATAAGGCTGTGTTATCAGGAAGGGTTTCTTTTTACCCTATACTTTAATTTTTTTGGGGAGCAAACACTCTGGTTTTGGAAGGCAGGCAGTGGCATGCAGCTTGTAGGCTTAAAGTATGTTTTGGGTAAAGTAAGATTTGGAGTTTGACCAACTGCTAAGAGAGTTGATCGGTAGGAACCTGTTGGTTCCTTGCTGTTTGTAACCAGCTCTGTTCTAACGTTAGTGTGACGCTAAGTAAGCTGCATGCAGAATGTCCTCTGCTTGGAGTGACTGTCTTGACTGGGAAACCAGACTGTAAAGAATCTGCTTTTGCTTTGCTCAAGTGCATCAGTGGAAGACTTCACCAGTTCTCCACAAAGAAATGTTTCTGAATGCAAGTGTGGTTTGTTTTTTTTTTTTCCCCTCCTGCTTTTACAAAGGAATAGGCAGAATTATTTATGTGCAATCTGTTACTTTGTCTTTAGTGACAAAAGTCAAACTTCAAGTCCTGCTCTCAACTCTGTAGAATGGTTTGAGCTGGAGAGGACCTTTAAAAGGGTCATCTAGTCCAACCCCCAGCAGTTAGCAGGGACATTAACTATCACTACTTATTTTCTCTGTACTCAAACATGAGCATAGTCATGAAGAATCTGGTAAATCGGAGTTAAAATACAACATCTTCTATAGAAAAGCACAGAACATCAATCTGCTTCATTCTACATGGAACAGTTTGGTTTTCTCCTTGGAAAAAATAAAACTACGTGCTCACGGAAGGCAAAACTCAAAGCCTCAGTTGGGGGTGTGTGTAAAGGAGGTCTTGTTCTCCTCCATGACAGTTGCTCTAAGTTTCTTGTGACAAAAGAGATGTAGTTTCCTATAACCTTTCCTCATTGTAACGCTGGTTCCTAGGCCACCTGTGGAATACGCGATCAGAGCCGGTTGGAAAAGGCAATTTCCCTCTCGGGGCAGAAGAATCCCGCTGGGTACCTGACGGACTGCACCGCTGGCCTGAGCCGAGCTGGGGGGGACCGCCCTGTGCTCGGCTCTGCAGGGGGCGTCGCGGCCGGCCCGCCCTTCCTCCGCTGCCGAGAGCCCCGGCGGGGCGGGAGGCGGGGCCGGGACCGGGCGGAGGGTCGGAGCGCCCGGTCGGGGTCGAGGAAGTGGCCGCGGGACGGACGGGCCGCTCCGCCGGTGATGTAAGGGAAGAGCGGCCGCTTCCCCGCCAGCCCCGGACCATGACGGCCCCTGGTAGGTGCCGCGGCTGCTCGCCCCGGGAGGCGGGGGAAGCGGCGGAATTTCTCCGCGCGGCGGGGGCAGGCTGGGAGCGGCGGGACGGGCGGCTTCTGTCCGCGGTCTGCCCCGGCGAGCCGAGGCTCTCCGCGGCAGCCCAGCCCGTGAGCGAGTTGTCCCGCGTTGGCACCGGTAAGCGGGGAGGTAGGGGAGCGCGGCTCGCTGCCCGCGGCTCCCCGCCGGCGGGGCGGCGCTGCTGCGCCCGCCTGCCCGGCCCTGGCTGGCGGCTGCTGCGGAAGGGGGAAGGAGGGTGCCCTCCCCGAGTCAAGGGGAGCCCCGAGGAGCGTCAGAGCAGCGCCGGATCCTTTGTTCGCAGCCGGGTTGCTGCGCGTTCTGTCTTACCTTGCTTCACTCGACTTGAGTTTAGGGCAGGTGATGGCAAAGCTCTCCTGTGTCTGAGTGCATTTCGGGCTGGCAGCTCAGGTAACTCTGAGGGAGGGTATTCTGTAGAGGAGTCTGTCCCTGCTCAGCCTTCACTACCTAGATGTTTTTCTGTGATGTTTTGTAGAGAAGTCAGTTCTTCCTCAACACTGCTTTATCTCCCTGTATTTGCATACTTCTTTTTTGGGGTATGACTTGAAGCCCCTTATCACAGTGGCACAAACAAACCGAGCTACGCTGACATCGATGAAAATGTTTTAGCTAACGTGTAGGTAAAACTGGTTAGAATAGCTGCGAACCCCAGGGACAGAGTTTTAGCCTCTATTGTGTAAGTCTTGGTAGTGCCCAATTTGCAAGTTCCTCTCCCTGCAGGGAAGTGTATGTGTTTTATCTAAAAAAGGAAAAACGTGCCATTCTCAGGGTGTGAAGTAACGTTAGTGTTTCACTGGTGCATATCTCCTTGTGATGTAAAAATAAGCTAAACGGAGGCCTCAGGAGACTTGTGGGCAAAACTGCTTTTTGCCTTATAAACAGAAGGTGATTTCACAGAGACTTAAAAGCAGAACAACTTTAGGTTTGCGTGTCGTAATGCAAATCTCGTGTTCCTATCACTGAAGTTTGGTTTGCAAAACCTTTATCTACTTTGAATCTGCCATTTCCATTTACTTGTTTGCAGCACTTTATTTAAAGCAAGGATTTCTATTCCAGTCAAAGTGAGAGGTTTCGCTTGGATGTTAATAATTATTGCATGTGATTACTATTACTTTTGTTATGCATTCCAGCTAGACAAAGGATGCATTAATTTCCTCATACAACACTTAAATACAAACTCTTCAGGCACTGAAATATGAAATGTGCTAAGAACTTTTGTTAGCGATCCACCACCACCACCTCTCGGAAACACTCTTAAGAATTTGGCTATTAAGACATCTTGGGTTGGATTTAATTTATACCATAGGCAATTGTCTTTCATAGGAAGTGAACCTTTCCGTGCCAAGGATTGATATTTTGGACTGCCATATTTGTGTATCCTCCGTATACATGCATCTCAAAGCAAACTGAGATGAGGCAACATAGCTTCTTCCTTTAGTCAGAATTTGAGGTGGGTTTCATCTAGTAGATGAAAATAGATTTTGCTTGCCACCAAGTATGTTCCTGTGAGTTCAAGTAAAGGATTTGTCTGACAGTTTTTTTTTAATTGGGGTGTGTGGACAATGAGAAGTTGTGGTCTGCCTAGGAGAGTGTTGTGAAAGATGATATTGAAAAACTGTGTTATTAGAGGCCCTGAGTTTTCTTTATGGGACCCACAAGTACAATGAAAAACTATGATCTCTAAATTGAAAAAGGTCAAACTTTTTGGCTTGTAGAATGAAATACTGAGTAACGACATCCGATTAAAATTTGGGAAGTGTTAAGTGGGCAGAATGTAGCTTTACCCAGCGCTACTATGCCAGCTTCCCACTGTGTTCTTTAGCTATTTCAGTGATAATCAGAACCATAAAATATGGCCATAAATCATTATCCCATGTTTGCTCTGACCTCAAAGATTGTCACCTCACTACTCCCAAATGGGATCTAAAGATGAGCCTGATTTGTTTGCTTCTCAAGGAGGGACTCTGAAGGCATGATACAGTCTATCAGTATAGAATGTTTTTGTTTTTTTCTTATGCCATGGGCCTTCTCTGATTTTTGTCTGAAATTGTTTCATCCCCTTCCATTTTGTGCACAGTTTATAAGCGAGGGAAAGCTTTGTATCCTATTCCGTCTCTGTGCTGTTTAGCCTGTGGGCTTTCCACCTCACTTAGTGGTTTTAGGCATTTCTATGGTACTAGTTTGTAAACTCATCAGTCATTTATCACTGCTGTGTAACGGAGTGTGCAGCTGAGCACTGAAGAGGCAGTTACAGCTGGAAGGGAGTCCGAAGGTTATGGTTTATCATTGCAAACTCCAGCAGAACTACATCTGGGTGTCTTTCTATGAAATAGTTAAACATGCCCTGCAATATTATAAATAGTGCTGACATTCTGTAAACAGAAGCAAAAGTAACTTTTATACCCGAAGTTTAGGAATGCAGAAACAAGGTATTGTTAAAAATTAAACTAGATTACACTTGAGAGCAGGAAAAGTTTTTTAAATGGTTGGCTGGCACAAATCCTTCTTCATCTTGCTATTGTATATACTCTTCGTATCTTTCCTACTTGTATTGAAGGCTTCCTTGTGTTTCTTTTTCCAAAACCAACATGTCAAATTCATTGTCAAAGCATCTACCTAAGTTCAGGCTTTAAAGAAGTAAATGGTTGCTGTTCCCCTGGGGCTTGCCTTATGTGTATACAATAGGCAGGGTATAGAGTGTGATTGGAAATGTGCTCTGAGTTTTCCCTGTAACTAATGTGTGAAGAATTGTGGGAAAAATGCCCCAAAACATTGTGTTCTTCATTTATTATACTTTTCCTGGAGCACTGGACAGTAGTTGGTGCTGAGAAGGGAGGCATTTGGTTAGACAAATAATAGCGTGATCCAGGAAAGTGAGTCCTGTGTCATCCTTGTTTTAAAAAGGGATGTTGCAACTGAAGCTATTTCTAGATTTTTTTTAATTTTCTTTGAAACAGTCTCATTGCTGACTTAAGCTTATTTAGCATTTCAAGACCCACTTCCAGTATTTTTGCTTATGAGAGTTTCCTTAGCTTTAAAAGTGAAGTCAGTAATTTTATTTCTCAGTTCTCCTTTTAAAAGTGTTGTTCCTCAGTTTATCCTAGAAGTGGAGGAGCTGAGGTAAGAGGAGCTGAGGAGAGCTGGCACAGCTCTGTTAAGGGGAAGGGCTTGCTGGTAGAGCAGTGCTATCTGTGGAATCAGTACCTTTCTGCAACACTAGGTGAAATTCCTTCCTTCTGGGTGAGGAGGCTACACTGCTCTGGGTGGTGGTGTCTCTGAGGATATGAATGCTGTCAGGGAACTTGCAGAGAGTCTGTCAAGTTTGCATCTTTTGCCTACATGTTGGAGAAGAGAGGCTTCTCAGGTACTTAGTGCCCCTACAGTGCAATGCATGTTTAAAATCGGTGGCTCCCCAGCCCTGTGTTCTCTCCAAGCACAGCTGCTTCCTTTCATTGAAAGACTGGAAAAGGGCCAGTTTGGTAACAAGTTCAGTTGCTGTGCTTGCTTAAAAAATGCATGGTGGGGTTAGAATGTTAAAATGCTCAGGGGGCCACTGCCACTTTCTTCACGGTCTGGAGGTGGAACTTCTCCCAGAATGCACCAAGGTGGGACTTTAGGAACCCTGGGCACACCTCAGAGATTCAGTCATTATGTTGCCTCCACACCTAATGAGGTCAAGCTCAGCTGTCTGTGCTGCAGTGTGTGGGCTCCATTCTGGGTAGATACTTGTGCTGCCCCTTCCCATTGTGCTGCACGTAAATCAACACTTGGCTCTGGAAGCAGAAGTTGTTGGTGCTCCTCCCTCTCTAGAATAATAATAAAAAAAATATTACCTCCCTATTTTGCTTGGTCTTCCTGTTTCTACTCATGTGCTTCTGTTGTCTTTGTCAGGTGGTGTTCACCCAGAAGCAGCAGTGGTGGTCTCATTGGTGTTGAAAGCTATCTTTTTTTTCTCAGCTGTTGTGCACTCAGCTTAAAGGTCCTAAGGCTTTGGGTCTGTTTGTCTGCTTTATCCCCTCCATGGAGAATGCTGTCTCTTGCAAACCTCCATCTGGGCTTCAGGAGCTGTATCCATGCAGAAGCACGCAGCTGTCCTGGTGAATGCTGCTGAACTCCAGTGTCCATGTTCACCATAACGAGGACATCATCCTGTCACTGCTAGAGACTTTCCATTTATGCAGTCAATTGTAACACTATTGGTTGAGCAGAGTGAGCATCAGCATGCTTTACTTACCAACTGTACCACTTCTGCTCAACTACAATTTAAAGTTGGTAATTGTATAGTTTAGAGTTGAGGTACCATATCCTAGACATCATTTCAGCCTTCATTTCTTAGTGAAAGTTCTGGAGAAGGTGGCAGAATGGAGTCTTTGGAAGCTGTCCAATTTTGGTTGAATTTTATTAAGGTAATTGCAAAACTGTCATCATCAATTCTGGCAAATTCACCCTCTGCAAATGCCCTTTTTGTTATGCCAAATTTTAAGCTTTGCCTTCTTATTTAATTAACTTTAATTAGAAAAATCTGCGTTTGCTAGCTTCTGGATTGAGATGGGTTGGAAATGTTGACACTTTTAAAGAGTCAAACTGGAATTAGATGATGATAATTTGCTACTAAGATTTGAAACGCTTAGTACTGAAATTTTACCATGGGACCAGAGCACTAATCCTCAAATTTGGGTAAACTTCTCCACAGGTGAATGGGAAAACTTAGACTTCTGGTTTTCTTGAGATTAGTGGAAGAGCACTGTACCATGTCATACAGGTTCAATCTACAAGTGATCTTCTTAGTGAGCTGGAAACCATTTTAGAAGTGTTTTCATTCCAGAGCACGGAAATGCAGGAGTATGTAGGTAGGAGATGCCTCTAGAGAGTTATGGCATAAGTCAACTTTGCTGATCACCTTTTGGGCTGTATTATGGCCACCACTACTGTATTAGCTCTTTTTTTTTTTTCTGAAGAGAGGGTTTGTCATGCCAGAATGGTTGGGAAACCTTTGTATGACAGTTCTGGGGGGAAGGACTCTTAACACAGGCTTGCAAAGTGTCCTAAGCCTGAATGCTAGAATTGCTGTGCTGTGGGGCTGGTGTACCCTTCAGCGGTATGCATACTTTGCAGGCAGCTTTGCTTTCTGCTGCAGTGAGAGCAAGTGTCTAACACCGTGGAAGCCATAGTGACTTCCTGTAAATGTTGTCACCTCATTTAAATAAAGGCCTTTCTTATTTTAGGTGTGTTTAGTGCGTACTCTGCTTGAGCATCTAATGGTCTGCAGTTGTGTTGCAGAGACCCTATAGTTGCCTGAAATGATTTCACTTTACATGCAAAGGTGAACTCCCTTTTCAAGCTAGTTTGTTTTGGAGGTTGTGTGTGGGTGTGTTGTTTGTTTGGTTGTTTGGTTGTTTGTGGTTTTTTTGTGGGTTTTTTTGTGTGTTTTTTTTTTTTTTTTTTTTGTTTTTTTCCCTATCAACATGCTTTAAAGCTATAAATCTCCATGTGTGGTTCATTTCACTTGAAGCTACATAGGAAGTCCCCTTCTTCATAAGAAGGTTTTTGAGAATGAAAATCTTACATTATAGCGGGGTAAATGCAAGTAGCAGTTCAGCAACCCTTAGAATTGCTCCATGGCAGTGATCAGTTAACTTTGGATGTATCTGCAGTTCTTCTGAAGTGCTTTGGAGCTTCTGATGTGAACTATAGGGACAGCCCTGTGTGTTTGGGTTGGTTTTTTTTTTGCTGCAAAGCTGTGGGTCAGTTCTTGCTTTGAATTTAATTCTCCTCCCTGTGATCATCTTGCATCTGTATAGGAACCCCTGGAGGATATGATGTACTGATTGTGCATGCAAGTGACGCCACTGAATGGTGTCAGTACCTCCAGAATCTCTTCCTCTATACTCGGCACGTTCGAAAGCATCGGATTCTGAGCTACCAGCTGGAAGGCGAGTCTGCCATCTCCCACCAGGAACTGGACCTGTTCAGTAGAAGTCGGAGCATCATCCTCTTGCTATCCGCTGAGCTGGTACAGAGCTTTTACCTCCCTCCTGTCCTGCAGAGCCTCCAGGAAGCTTTATGGCCCCCATACAAAGTAGTGAAGCTGTTCTGTGGTGTTACGGACTGTGATGACTACTTGACCTTTTTTAAGGACTGGTCTCAGTGGCAAGAACTCACAAATGATGATGAGCCTGATGCTTACCTTGCAGCTGTCAAGAAGGCTATTGCAGAAGGTAAGGTAGCAGCCATGGAGTCGCACTTCCTGGTCAGGGGTTGAAGGAGGGAGATATGTGATGCTGTTTATCCTTATTTTAACACTGTTAATGTGTTTTACTGAAAGAGAAAACTAAAGTAAATTGCACAACCCTTGTAAACTAGCCAGTTTTTCTGTGGCCGGTCTGACTTAACGTTTCTGTTGTACCAGAACCAAAATAAGGTAATCTAAAATGCATTCTCTACCACTGGGACCTAAGGTCAGACATACAATGGTGCTGGCAACAAATCAGCTTGTTACCTATGATGGCCTTAAAAATAACCCAATCAGTCTCAAAGTGATCACCTCATAACAAGCACAGAGCATTTAACTAGAACAGAAGTATTAACAGCTGGAGGCTATGGAAGTGCAATGTACTGTGTTTTAATCAAGTCTGAACTTGCCCAAACTCTAGAGGAGTGTGGTACTCCTTTCTCATAGTTTCTACTGAAGTGAAGGTGGAATGCTCTGGTGAATTGTGCTGGTTGGGATGTTTATGACACTGCCATACTTAGTGTTTACGTTGTTCTTTGTCAGTCATAGGAGAATTAGAGTCCTGTGGTTGCTTTTTAGAGTAAGATTTAACTGTATCTAGTGGCAAAAGTGAGGCAGTGCAGTCTTCTAGTGGTCTGGTGTTGTGCACATAAAGGTGCTTTTTGCCAGGATAACAGTGATAGTAATAATTTTGACAAATGTATCACAGTCAAAATAAAATTTGAAAGTCATGATCTTGGACAAAAGTCCCCCCGAAAAAAAAAGATGACTTGGATATTGTGCTGAAGATGGCATTCTCAGGTAACAACAGACGTTTCCTAGTACCTTTTAAAAACCCACATAAACTAAAGTTTACATCTCTCATACACCCCTAAAACATCTTGGTTTCTCAATGGACAACCTATGGTTAAAGTAGTCTGGATCCTTTGCATTCATCCTGGAAGACAGAAAACAGTGACTGAGCTTTTGTACTCTGAAAAATAAAACTGATGAGATACTAGCTTTTGTGGCACTTTCTGGCAAAAATAAAAGCTCAGTTTTCTCCAGACTTGTCTAGAGTGTACACATTGATTTTAAATATGCTAGTCAAACTTAGAGAGGTTTAAACAACATTTCCCTGGATTACTGGTTTTAGTTAACATGTCTGAGGACTGTCAGAGTTATTTTAGACTGGAGTAGGAGTAAGTTCTACTGTAGTTGAAAAGTGTATAAGAATACAAAGGGATGTTGATCCTGAAATCTCTTTCTGGAGCCAGCTCTTGCCAGTCCCTTCTGGCTTGCTGTGTTCTGAGTGCACAAAGCACAACATGGTGCAGAAGACAGAATCCTATGTCCTGGGCCACTGGTGGAGTAGGAGGTGCAAGTGTCTCTGTCCTTCATTAGATTGACTGGCTGTAGTGGGTGGTTTCATGTAGCCAAGTGGATCTCAGCTAGTGAGAGGCTTTCACAGATCTTGCTTTTTTGGGGGGGCACATTAAAAATAAAAGAGACTTTTGAAGGGAAGGGCATGGGAATGGAACAGCTAGAAACCACTGTGGATCAACTGCTTCTCTGTCTGTGGAGAAGTTGTGTTTGTCAAAGGGGAGGAGCACCCAAAATCTGTGTTGTTTTTTTTTTTATGCTGGGAAATAATTTCTGCTGGCGGTGATGTGCTGACTGCAGAGCCTTGTCAACTAAAGAGCAGTCTCTGCTCTTTGATGCCAGATGCAGTCAATGCTTTGTATTAAGCTGACTTGGCTCTCTTCCCCCACTTCAAGGAGTGGTTCTCCACAGGTGAGCTAGCGCTCTCTGCACAGCTGGCTGCCCTCTTTGCACAGTGGGGGCTGTTCCCTGGGGGACCTGGCTGCTGCATCTTCCCAGCACTTCTAAGGCCCACCCTGGGAGAGAGCAGAAGGGGCTCTTACTGGTAGGGTTGTGCAGTCTGTCTGAGTAGCCAGTGAGATGTTTTGTGTGCCTGGCTGTTTAATTGTCTGACTGCTGTACATCTACGGCAAAACTTCTTTGGGGTAAGTCTCTACAGTCTGACTTTTCACAGCTGGATGTAGAGTCCTTCTCCAGAGGTATCATCTCTGCTGAGAAAAAACCCCTGTGCTTTAGCTTTATGTAAATTATGCTTTGAAAGGGAGATTGCACTTTGGAGTTTTGTTGTTTCTGCATAATAACAAATCAGCTTATTTTCTGTTGTCATTTGAACAAGCCTATGTTGATCTCAAGCTTCACTTCAGAAAATATTTGAGGAAAAAATGAGATGAAAACAAACTCATTGGCTGTGGACTCTGCTGTAGCACTTTTCAAACAGTTTGATACACAAAGATTCGGAATTTCTGGACTTCTGTTACTGTTATGGAAGCCCTACCTGATGTGAGCTGTCGGCTGCTTGCAGGAGTGGGGTAATGTCAGGCTCTTTCTTTGTGCACATCAGAGCAATTGCTAAGGCAAGCCATCCGCTGTCACTCTGAAGCTTATGAAGGATGAACCTGCTTAAGAGAGGTTGGTTTCATGGCAAAAGTATTTGGATGAACGTATCAGATCCTACTTCTATGGGGGGGAAAATGACCAGTGACCTCTTTCACTGTATGACTCTACAGATGGAGTTTTGTGAATGGCCTCAAATGCAAATGTTCTGACTCTTCCTCTGAAGAGAAAACAACCCAGGTGTACATAGTTCCCCTTTTGGGTGAAACTGTGAAAACTTTCTTCTTGGTAATAAAAAATGAACATCTGCCTTATAGTTTGCTTGCAGCTAACCCCAGCATGAGTGACTCTGAGTGTTTGTGACAGCAGACCTCTCCCACAAACACAGCCTGTGCGCTGCTCCCAGGACTTCACTGTTAGCATTTGAGAGGAAGGCTTTGAGTTCAGGGCTTCTTGGAAGGTGTCAGTTAAGTCCATTCTCTACAGCAGACTGAACTTTTTCTGAGTAAGGCAGCCCTCAATTCCTATAGCATTTAGCAGAGAAAGTTTATGACCGTATTTGAAATTATTTGTCTGGGTGTCTTCCTCTGGGAAGTGCTTCTCTCCACGTGTGTTCACCAGTACTTCTAACAGCAGTGACAGCACACATTGGAAAACTAAGCTCGATGCAAAAATGACTGAGCTTCAGCTTCCTAATAGCTGACTCCTGAGCTAGTGAAGCATTTGACAGAGGACATGGTGAGGGTAAATACCTCTCCAGAGCCTGCACACTAGCCCTGCTATGCTGTTGTCTCTAGTGCAGCTGTTAGGCTCTAGTTTGTTTAGTGCATCATGGGAACATGGCAGTCTCAGACATCACATGCTTTAAGCTATTTTAATTTTTATTAGTTTGGTATGAATTCAGAAATGAGGAAGCGCTCATCTAGCCTTGCTGAGAACTGTGTGCTGACACTGATACTTGCTCTCTTTTAGATGGGGCATTTTTACTTCTACGGTTTCTCAATCTTGGCAAACTACAGAGCACGTGAAGATTCGCATTAGCAGGCACTCCTGTCATCTGTGGGGAAGTTTTTCAGGCTGTGCAATAACTGTGCTAAGGACAAGGAAATGCTTAGGGTGGCACTGTACAAGCCAGCTCAGGTCTGGCAGGGTATAGTCATCAGCTAGGGTGCACTGACCAGCCTGCTACTTAACCCTCTTGTCCAGCTTGTGATAGATACCACACCATGCTGTGTGCTCTGTGCGTTGGGCCGCTGCGAGTCTGAGCCATACAGTTGGAGTCAGTGACCTTTCTCTTCTTCCTGTGTCTGAAAGCTCTGTTGACATCTGTTTTGTATTATGCACTTTTCAACTTCTCCAGTTTATTTTATCCCCTACTCTGATATCCTGAAAATTTTCAAATTTTCAGAATTTAAAATTTCCTGCTTTAAAAGTTGATGCTTCCAAAGCATTTACTAATTAAGCAGTGGCTTTGAACTTTCTGTACCCAAGCAAACTCTGTCAGGGAAAAACCCAGGGAAGCTGACATCTGCCCGAGATTGCTAAGGTGATAACTGAATCTAACAGCTGTGAACGGTGCTGTTGAAGGCCAAGTGCAGCTTTGGCTGAGCAGAGCTCTCATGCAATGAAGTGGACAAGAAAGATCAGCACCAGCACACTTCTTGCAAAATAGGAGGGTCAGAAGTGGGTCTGAGGAAGTATGTGGTGAATATGGAGGACAGTGGGCAGCTAGAAGGAAGGTATGAGTTTTGTTGGAGCCTTGTAGATGAGGAAGAGCTTGAGTGTTACTCCACTTTGTGAGGGTATCATCTAGAGATGCCAGAGACCAAGGCAGTGAGCTTTTATTGGGAGGGAAACAGCCTAACAGAAGCTGCATAAGCTGTTGCCATTCTCCCTCCTGTATGTGTTAAGGAATTGAATTAACTTTCTGGCTTTCTTCCACTGCATTGATGAAACCATGAATGAAACCTGAGAGTGTATCACAGAATTGTTCAGGTTGAAATGGGCCTTTTGAGAACATCTAATCTAACCTCCCTGCTCAAGCATGGTCAGATAAAGCAGGTTGCCCAAGACCATGTCCAGTCATGTTTTTAATGTCTCTGCAGATGGAGCCTTCACAACCTTTCTGAACAACCTCTTCCATTGTTTGACCACTGTGAGAGTAACAAAAGTGTTTTCTTGTGTTCAAATGGAATTTCATGTGTTTCAGTTTGTGCCCATTGCCTCTTGTCCTGTGAGTGGGCACTAAGGGGAAGAGTCTAACTCCCTCTTTTTCATTCCCTCAAATCAGGTAAACATTTATTCCCCCTGCCCAGGTCTCCTTTTCTCCATACTGAAGAATTCCAGCCCCTCCTTGTATGAAAAATTCCGTGGTCACTTAATCATATTTGCGGTCCTGGTCCTGTGCTGGATTTGAGCTGTAAAGATAAAGTAACCTTGGAATAGGCTGTTTGGGGCTGGGTCAGACAGATGCATACAATGTTCTCAGGTGTGTCTCAACCTAGGAGAATGAAGTGGTAGTACACAGGAGATTCCCTTCAGCCTGACACTGTAATTACTGATTACTAACTTTTGCAGATTGTTGCCTTTTAGGGTTAATACAGTAAAGGATGCAAGCTGGAGGTAGGAAGGGACAGGAGTCAGTGTACAGACCTAAATGAACAGCGAAATGTGAAGCTGGGCACCATCTGGTATTTGCTTCTGTCTCTCAGTACTCTGTGGAGGAATATGTTCTGAGTAGTTCTATCTGTGAAAATTACATCCAACATTTATTTTTGCCAGGTTGTTGGAGTGGCTTGAAGACATGAGGCAGCATAATTACCTGCCATGTTTCAGTCCTCCTTTTTTGTTCTCTTGTTGAAGGGGCAAAAATAAGTGAATTTTTCTGTATTTTTCTCTGTTATATTGTGTTGAAATAGAAGATATGCTTCTTTGACCCTGCTCTTTGAAGAGGAACAGGTGAGATATTAGTCATCCCTCTGGGTTCAGTGAGAGTCTTCATTATATGGGAGTTCTGCAGCCTGGCTGGTTCTCACTGCCTGTCAAGGAGAGGAAACCATGATGCTCTTGCACAGGAGTTAAGGTTGAGAGAACATACTGGTAGCCTGCCCTTCCTTTCAGAGACCTGTAAGGTTATAAATGATGAATGCTGGAAATGCAGGGACTTAGAGAGCTGGTTAAAACAATGAGAGAAACCTTAACTAAGCCCCCAAGTGATACTGAGAGAAATGCATGAATGTCCTTTTCCATCTGTAGCAAATGGGATTGAGTAGTTGAAATAGTCTTCCCAGGTGCAGGAGAAGGTGCACTGTTTGTCATCGAGGTGCTTCATAAGGTCCCAGTTTATACACATTAAAAACAATACTTCACAGCTCACTTTTCATGACAGTTTGAGATTCAAGCAGTGCTGGCATAGGTGCATGCTAGCATCTAAAGAGACAATGAAATGATAGCCCAGAATTAGTAAACTACAGTAATTAATGTGGTTAGGAAGCGTCAGGGTACAACAGCCTTCAAGCACATTGCAAATAGTAATCATATCTATGTAGCTCATAGTTCTGCTGATCTTCCCACAGGTTGCTTTAAGGTAGTGACTAAACCCAATTCTAAGTATCTAGCAATGTGAACTGCAAGGCTTTAAAAGACTTGCTTAAAATAAGAACCCAGTGACCATCACTGATGGCTCCTTCCAAGTTTGGAACAGCTGAATTTTTGCAAAGTCTTTGCAGAAGTGTGTGGTCAAACCAAAGATGCTGTACAGAGCAGGTCTGAAGAGATGTGTGGGGTAGAGTTTAGGTTGTTTCAAAGACTTTTGCTGCGCACTTGAACAGTTGTTTTGCTTTTAGGGTTGCATTTTGTAGACTTTTCATGGCTGTTCATTGCTACTACAGAAAACTTTTGATGCATTTCTCAAAAGTGACTTGACAGTAGCAGTGGACCTTGAGTTTCCCAGGGGGAAGTTTCATCAGTGTCAGTGACCTTAACATGGACAGCTGCAAGAGAGTGGTCTGCTTCAGTCTCCACCTTTCATCTGGCTGGGTGATCTGGTGTGGCATTGGACTGCAAGGGTGGTATTCCAAGAGAGACTATTTGAAGGAGAGGGAAGGCAGGACTGCCTTTACAGTAGTAATGTGGCCTTAGATATACTGAAGCCACTTGTAGAACCACACCTTCAGTCAAACAGTGATCTCCTGGTCAGATGTTTCCAAAGCAGTTACTCAGCTCTGTTAGGTGGAATTTCAGTTTTGTGGGCTTTTATCTGGAAAGTCTTTAATGTCATGCAAGTGTTATGCATTGTGCTTAAATTGAAGCAAGGAGATACTGCAGGAGGAGAGATAATTAATATGGTTGCTCAGGAAGACTCGAATCAGTGATAGATGTAATGTGGTTCTTGGCATCCTCAAAAACCATCAGCCATGTATATGCTTTTTCAGTATGTCTTGTTTCTTCCTGGCACAAGTGATTGAAGTGAACTTTTCCAGACCCTCTTCCTTGAGATTTTTGGTCATGTACACAGAGTCTGTTGTCTGGGTGGTCAGAATGGAGACATATGCCTCAGAAGCTCTTTCCTGTCTCTGTCCTGTTCCCATGCACCCCAGCTACTTCTTTAGGTTTATACACTTAATCCTGTCACAAATTGACCACTAGGTCTGTGAGACCCTCAGGCTAACTGAGAGCTGGAAGAATTACAATGAGTAGTTTGCTTGCACTTTCTGAACCATAATAGCCAGGCATGGTTTTAACTTGAGGCAGGCTTAGTTTGGTACATGTTTGCTTCATCCTTAGTGCAAGAACTACAAGCTAAATACATCTGGTATTTGTAGCATGCTCTAGACATGGTCAGATAAACTATGTCATCTCTGTGTTAAAAAGGGTACTCTGCATTTCACCCCTGTGCTGGCAGCCATTGTCTTTGCAGTAGATACAAGTGAGATGTATAAATATTCCTCCTCATCCTGAAGTCCAGGGACCATCAGCTTAGCTTGCACCCCAACTGTCAGCTGCTGAAGCAGAGATCCTGGTCCTGCACCTCGCTGATGCAGTCAAACACGTGCTCTTTTCCACTGTCTCCGCTGTGTGGGCCATAGCCTCTGATGAAAATAAAGACAGGAAGGGGAAAGAGGGCTGTGGTGGGTGCAGTTTTATTTTAAACTGCTATAACTCCTTCTGCCGTGAACATCTGTCCCCAGTCAAATGCAAAGGGGTTTTTAAATTTTGTTAAAAATTTTTTGTTTAGCTCCGTAGAGTCGCTAAGCCAGGATGACTGTCTGGAGTGCAGTGTGCATCTGAGCTGCAACAAGTCTTTTCTGGATGCGTATCAGTGTTGTAGGGGCAGTGTTGGTACTCATGTACTTTATTTGGTAGTGGAAGACTTTTCTTCTCCAGGGCTGTGCAAGGTCATCTGATAAGGGTTTTAAGAGAATTTGGCACAATATTGTGAGAGGTCTGTATTTGGGGAACATTTGTCTGTTACTGGGGCTGGAGGGAAACCCATGCTGGATTCAGACTGCTTGCATTCCCTGAAGTCTTGCACATTACAGCTGTAGGAGTCACTGTTATCTCAGGTGTATCCATTTCTTTACATTAAAGGTCCTGCTATCAACTCAGGGCTGCTAGTGAATGAACAAGAGCTCTAAGTCTGAAAGAGTTTTGCAGGAGTTCACAAATTGCAATTTCCTCAATCTGAAGTAAGACTACTGAGTCTTGTGTTGTCACCCCGGGGAAATTGCTGAGCTTCTGTGAGACTTCCCTGTGCTTAGATCTTTGTGGATGGTGTCTTCATGCAGCCATCATGCAGCATTACAGACTGAATGTACCTTTCTGTAAGGAGGAATTGGGTGCTGCAGACCAGTGATCTGAAGATGAAGTATAACAGCCTATCCAGTAGTACTCTGCAGTCAATGCAGAGGAGGGCGAGGAGAGTTGCTGGGGCAGATGGTGTGTGGTGGGCTGGGTTTCCCAGCTGTTACCTGTGTAGCACTGTATCTGTGATAAGAATTCCAGAAGTGTGTTAATCCAGTTTGCATTTCCATCCCTTGCTAATGCAGGAAGGACTTCCCATCTGGGATTTCTGCCTGTGCTTCTGCACATCTGGAAATATCATGTGAGCTGCAATGATTATATACATTAGCTTGGTCACAGTTGTTTTGCAGCTAACTTTGCCACCTCAGTCCCATTTTTCATCTGACATTAATAGTGAGTGCCAGGAATAATTAAAAATTGAGCCCAGCCCAAGCAGCCAACTGGAAGTTACTGGTGGCATTTGTCCCTAAATTGGGAGTATTCCCACAGAACATACCTTTGATCCTGTGGGTTATTTTCCTGTAGTCTGGTAATTCCTTATCTACTTGAGGTTTTTATTTTACCACCCTTTTCTAGTGTCTGATATATATATTTTTTTCTTATTTCCTCTTCTGTGTCCTCTCCACTTTTGGCTTTTCAGACTTTCCTTTCTTAAACTCACTGTTCTCAGAACTATGTGCTGAGTTTCCTGTTCCTCCAACCCAAGTATGGTATTTATTGGCCACTTTCTCATCCCTACCTTCCAGTATTTACAGAAGTGACATGGGAGTTGCTCTTGGCATTGCAAACAACTTTTAGTGACTCAGCTTTCTCCAAATCCTTTTTGTTCCAAAGATGAAATTAAAAAAATAACTTGGAAGCAGTATTTGGGAACACTGAACAGGGAAAAGTGAACAGATTCATTCACCTGGATTAAATTTTTATGAGGATCATAAGAACCTCTTGCACTCTGTTGCAAAGACATTTTTCTCCTTTCAGTTACATGTCTGTAGTTCTAAAATATAACAAAGGAAACCTGTTCCTTGAAGTTTGGGTGAAATGTGCTTTATGGAGGAACTAAGTGATGTATGTTTTTGACTATTAAGGATATATATTGTCTTAATAAATACTGTACCCTCTGGCTTCTCACAATTTGCTGAAAACTGGTCTTGTCAACAAGTCTCCTAATAACCCAGCCCTTCAAAAGGATACGGCTTCCCTAAGAGATGCATGAGTGCGTGTGCACACGCTGGCTCAAGCAAAACGTGGCATAGTTAAATACAGCTTGCTTCCTTGATGGAGGATGAGAGCTAGTTTATTGTAACCTCCAACTTTACAGGACAAATGAAATGTGACCATTTTCTTTGTAGAACTGAAAATCTGGTTTTAGGTGCTGTGCTTGTAGATGAGCTGCTTGGGGTGAAGGGTTTGAACAGAAGGGGGAGATGTCCCATGCTTTATTTGTTCTGTATGGACAGTTTGACAAAGTCTTCTATTTTCCTGTGTTGTGTGTTTTTTATTTTGTTTTTTTCTTCTCTGTGTCTGCTTTTCTGCATGCCTCTTACCACTCTGTTGAAAAGGGAAATGTTGCTAACAGTATAACCCAGTTGTGAGGAGTTACTGCAAGATGTTTTACTGCTGAGCATGTATCTCCTTGGTAAATTGGTGGCTCTGAGTTTATCATGATGAAAGATAACTTTCTCTGCTTTCCTCGACTACTTTGTCAGTACTCTCTGCCTGCTCCTTGCAAATCATAGAATAGTAGAAGTTGCAAGGGATCTCTGGCGATCATCCAGTCCCAACAGCTCTGCCAAAGCAGGTTCACCTAGAGCAGATTGCACAAGATTATGTCCAGGCTGGTTTTGAGTATCTCTAGAGGAGACAACACTGCTTCTCTGTGCAGCCTGTTCCAGGGCTCTGTTACCCCAAAGTGAAGGAGTTTTTCCTCGTGTTCAGATGGAACTTATTGTGTTATGTTTGTGCCTGTTACTCATTGTCCTGTCTCTTGGCACTACTGAAAAGAGTCTGGCCCATCCTTTTGACACCCACACTTTAGCTATTTATCAGCATTGCAGCTGGAGTTGCTCTGGGACACTTAATATCCTTGTTCTCACTTGGAAAGGGGGGCTATCCCATTGCAAGCTTCAGGTAACAGTAGTGCTTTTTGAGGGGCTTTCTTCTTGCTCTAGGTGTTCTGGGGTGAAGGTCTGAGGCGTCATGAAAGGTGCTGGTGAACTTTTCCGGAGTGGAAGGTGTTCAGAGATGCCAGTGAGGCGATAGTCTGTACACGCAGAACCCATAGGGACAAGCTGTTGCCCAGTTGTGCCATTTGCGTTATCTTCATGACAGAGCGGTCTGGAAAGGCTGCTGACTCCTTCCGAGCATTCACGTGTCCTTTGGTGCAAGGGCTGACTTCTGAGAAACCACAGCTGCCAGCTCCATGCTGATAGCCTGCCAGCTTAGCCAGGAGGAAATGGATGACGAGTGAGCTGTGGGTGCTCTACAGCAACAGGTCAAAATAATTGACTGCTTCATATTAGTTTCTAAAGCTGCTAAATGGCTTGTGAAGCATGTGGCCGTGCTGATGCCTTCCCTGAGCTTTTTTTTGGGAGTGAGTTTCTGGAGGGCAGCTCTGTGGGGAGCCCAGCAGGGCGGGTCAGAAGAGGTTGGTGTAGGGCTGGCTGCTCTCTGTAGCTCCGCTACTGAGGCTTCCTGGTGGGGGACACGTTCCTCAAGGGGAAATGTGGTTGGGTTTCTTGGACCACATTTCCTCCCCTTGCTGCCATTCTCACAAGCATTTCATGGGCTGTAAAACGTGGCCTGGAGTAGCCTTCGTTTGAAGGGGAACAGAAAGGCCCTCCAGACAAGGCAGAGCCATTTATAACCACGAGGTGTTGACCTACAGCAGCTGCTCATGGAGAAGCTCAATTCAGGTATTTACTGAAGTTTCTAATGAGGCTGTTGATCTCCTCAGTGATGGCCTCTATAGGCTGGGTATTGTTACAGTGATAGAATAGCTGAATCTCTATATGCAAATGAGTTGTCATTACTCAGGTATCTCGGTGAGTGTGAAGCCTGATCTCACCACCTGTCCCTTTAGAGCATGGATGTTATTGAATGTAATGGAATGCTTTCCTCTTCCAATGCTTGCGTGTTCACAAGTCAGTAGTACGTGACTGGAACTTGTAAGATGACCAAAGCATCGCTTCACTGCTTATGTGGGAAGTTGGTAATTTGCAATTTCAGAATTTTCTGAATGGAAAACCAGATGAATAATTCATACCCGAAACTCCGAGTGCCTGTTTCGTCAGCTGTTAATCCAATTACTGATTAACATTACTTGCTTTTTCCTGTATTACCTAATACCTCTGTTCTTACATATGACCTCCGGGCAGTCAACTCTTAAAAGAATGCGGAAGTGCAAGACAGGATCGGGTAGTGCCAGAACTTCTTAAAAGCTCAAGTTATTCTTTATGTGCTAATTTGTTTTCAATATCAAATAACATCAGTAGAGCAGAGAGTGGGGGGCTTGTTCTCTCCTCACTCCCCTCTTATACTTGCTTACTGTAGATGTTGTAGCTGAGATCCTCAGCTTTTGGTTTAATTTTCCTCTAAAATGGACCATATGTTGGGCAAGTGAGGTACAAATTACCACACTAATGGTTTCCTACTGGAATAGGGATGATACTCTTAATATCAGGATGCTGGCAAGATTTTTGTCTGTCCTCTTTCTGCAGCAAACATTAAAGCAGCAATCTATTGTACTCCTGTGAGTAGGCTTACTTGCTATGTGGAGTGATTCACATACTCAAAGTTAAATGTATGTGCACCATTATTTGTGGCAGAAATTTCATCTGAATGATTTACTAAAATTTTGTGGCTTAAAACCTGTCTCCTGAAAGCAAAGTGTCATTCATATAATTAATAAGATCCCATATGAATGTATTTTAAAATGTGTAAAAATATGCATGACACATAATTTCAAATACCTTAAACCTAATTCTTTGGTAATAATAATATTTATAATGAAGTCTAGATCTGATTTTCTGCTGACTTTTAGCTCTACTGTTTGAAACCAGCAGGACATGAACACCTAATAGAAATCTTCTTTGATAACTTCATCTTGCTTAATTTGTGGAAATGAGATTCACCCTGAGATTGGGGGATTCTGAATCAAATCTGGACTGTTGTCAGCATCACCCTATATATGCCACAGGTTAGTCAGTGCAGTTGGTTGCTTAGGTCTTTCTCAGCAGCATTGAGCATTTAAAAAAGAACATTTCTTACTAATATAAAAACTCTTCCTACTCCAAATCTGAGATTTTTATCTAGTAAATAATTCATACTGCTCTTTTGAGATGCTTTACAGTAAGTAGTAAATAATAAATACCTTCCAAAATGTTGTCTTAAATCCTTGACTGCTCCACAGTTTGGGAGATTTTGGCCACGGGAGATAGAGTGTTAAGAATTCATGCCAGTCTTCTGACAAGAGGAAGTGAGTGACTTTTGCCCCGCGTTTTTGGGGAGGGGGGAGTGTGTATCATATCAATGAATAGATAGAAACTGGATGAGAAAGCACTCTCTACGAAGTAAATACAAAACTGACAGTTGTTTCTTTCTCTGGTTGGGAAAAGTATTTCCTGGAAGGAGACCTCCCTATTTTAAATCTTGCTAGGATGTATTGCAGTCAGTGATATCCATTCGATTTGTTTGCTCATCCATTCATACCGATGCTGGTAGTGGGAAACAGGAATGAGAGCATTGTTTTGTACACACAGATTGTAGGGTTGCATGTGTTTACTTCTACTCTTAGGTCTGTTTGGGTAGAGTACTGTTGTTCTTCAATGCAAAGGCTCTTTCATGTTTCAGTTTCATGTGTGTATAGATACAGGAGCTTATCGTTCACAAAATTGCTTTGGTTGAAAAAGATCTTTAAGATCATCAAGTCCAGCTGTTATCTAACTCTACCAGTGCCACTACTGCACCATATCTAGATAGCTTTTAAATACATCCAGGGGTGGCAATTCAGCCACTTCCCTGGGCAGCCTGTTTGAGTCCTTGATACCCCCTTCAGTATAGAAGGCTTTCCTGATGTCTGACCTAAACCTTGCCTGTTGCAACTTGATGCCATTTCCTCTCCTCCTATAAGCTGTGGCTTGTGAGAAGAGACCAACACCCACCTTTCTGTAACCTCCTTTTAGGGGGAGCTCTTGCTCAAGAAACAGGATCCCTTCAGACTACTGCCTCATGTTGTATTTTGTTGACATAATCAATTTGGGAGTTTGAAGCGTGATCAGGATTTAGTTAGGAAAACTAAAGATATTGCTGAAATAAAAGAAAAGTAGTTTTTCTTTATTTACCTTAGGAGAGGAAGATCAAAGGCTGTGGCCCACCATGTAGTGTACTTAGACCAGAGCTGGAGTCAGATGAGTCAAGTTACTGATCATTCTTATATTAGACATTGACATACTAATTTTCCTATCTCATGTGAGAAGGGACTATCCATGTCAGCAAAGAGTAGCATTGTTGTTTGTTTTGTAAGCATGTTCAGTGCTACTCTGACCCTTCTCTGTCTTTATGAATGTTCCCCAGCAATCAAGGGGAAAAAAGGGAAACTACAGACCTTCCTCTTTTCTTCAGCTAGATCCCCATTTCTGAACATTACTTTGAGAAGAATATTAAGTCCAACCCCACCAACTCCCTTGGCTGTTTTTCAGGATGGATGTGTACGAGGAGCATTTTCAGCAAAGGGGAGTGATGTAATAGGACTCTGTATGCTTTATTTTAGACTCAGGCTGTGACTCCGTGACTGATACAGAAACAGAAGACGAGAAGAATCCAGTTTACTCCCACAGACTTGCCATGAGTGAAGAACATGGATCATCCAAGAGCACTGGGGACCATCTGGTGGTGCAGCCTGACCGCATACGTTGTGGGGTACTGTATGTCCACTCCTTGGGCTACGTTCTTACTGTGGGCTGGTGCAACCCATCATGCTGCTCCGTAATGGACAGCTTTACAGGCCTGGGAATTAGTCCTTAATTCCATTTCTGGCACCTCCCCTTTCAGCTCCTGTCTGTAGTGTCTCTGTTTCGGGAGCTTGGTTCCCTAAGCCCAGAAATAGCTTCGTAACATGCCATGCCCAGTGTTGTCTAGGCTGCAATGTAACTTATTCATAGATAGTCTCATTGATATAGCTGCTTTCTTGTGTGGTGTGAGGCAGGTTCACACTCTTGCCTCCCATCTTCCAGTATGATGAGACTTAGGAGTGGCAAGTGAAGTAAGGTGATTGTAACGAACCAATTAACTGCACAGCCTGGATGCTGTCTAATATGAATTCTAGTGCGTGTCCTGCAAGTGACTCTGAAGCTTGGATCATGGCTTCCTGTCTGAAACCCAGCATTTCTTGGTATAGCGTCCCCTCAAATAGAAAAAGTCATTGTCTTTTGTTTCTGTTTAGAATGGGCCTGTGCTGCTTGAGGGAAGAGACTGATAGAGTTGAAACTAAATAACTTTGTAAATCTAGCTTCCATCAGTTTATAGATCTAGCTGATAAATCTGGAGTTGTATCAGCTTAATGCATGTATCTATGCTGGTGCAAGCTGTAACAGAAGCCATCTGTCCAGTTGGCTGGAAGATGAGTGGAAGATGCTCCTGAAAACTGTTCAGTACTGTGAAAATGACAGACGATAACTTATGTGTTAGTGCCAGTGATGACAAAATCCCCAGAAAAAGGACTTAAAGTGTATTCTTAAGTTGTGAACCTACATGTTCACCTACAACCTTTTCTCTTAGGTGCAGACAAGAGTTTATATTATGATGAAATGTAAACTAGATGGTGAAGTAAAAATGGAAGTTGAATTCTCACCAGAGAATGCGTCGCCAGTGCGTGTGCCGGCTGAGATGGAAAATGAATACACGATCTCTGTGGAGGCTCCAAGTAAGCTGGGCTGAGATCCTCCCCTTCCCCCTGCCTCCCCACATTCCTTCTTTTCTATCTCAACCTGCCTGTCCTGGAAAGGGCCACAGGGATAAGGGTAAAGGTTGCAGCACAGGAAAACTTGAGGCCAGGAAATCTTGAAGTTACGTTTTCATCTATGATACTTTTTTGATGAGGAACTAAGATAGCCTGCTGCTTGGGGGCTCTGTTTCCCCTTCAGCAGTGGTGGAGATGCAGTGTGGAGTTCTGAGAGCAGATTACAACTTGTAAAGCCCTCTGAACTTCATGTTACAGCCACCACCACATTAGCATAGCAGGGTACCAAAAGAAGATAAGTGCCAGTAAATAACTGCATGTCTATAACAGCATGTGCTTAATGTGTGATGATCTCTCTGTTTATCTTTCTCATTTATTCTGGCTTGCCTTTTAATTTAGGCATGTTTTGTTACTCCAGATATTTACATTTACAATGTTATAGGTTGTCTAAACTTTAGGTTCACTAAACTTCAGGGGCAAGATTCAGAGCCTTACAGATTGATAGTACTTTCCCAGCATGATTTGATTTAATCTACTTTAGTCTGTCCTCTTGAAGAGTTACTGTGCCAGCTCTGAATAGAGACTAATAGTCATTGTAGCAACTCCCGTAAAGTCAGTGAGGTGGATTAATTTAAAGAAGGTGACCTTGTCCACATAAAAATGCTCACCTTAATCTGTCATAAATCAAGACTTATAATTTAAACATGGACCTGGAAACTAACTTGCACTTTGAATTATAAACATGACCTTCACATTGATGGAGTTTACAACTATGTAAGCTTTGCAGTTTCTAACAGTAAAATATATTAACTCCTTTTGTGTGTGGCTGTAACTATTTCATCATTTCCTGAGTTGTTAGCAGCCAAGCAGGGAAAGATTAATTTCAGTGGGTTTCAAAATATTTGTGTTTCAAAGAGAAGATTCAGACCTATGAATGCACCCTGGACAAAACATCAAGAAGCTCCCAAGGTGCAGGTAGGAGATAAATCTGGTGCATGGGTAAAGTTGTAAAGCTGGAATTCTTTTAAGTTGATTTTGTTCAGAGACTGGTGAGGCTGATAGGGTTGCAAAATCCCTAGTGACTTTTCTGATTTCTTTCCCTTTCTTCCCTACCTCTTATTTTATGACTGCTCCAGAGAAACCCAAGAGTGGAGGGATGTGAGGTTTTCTAGTGTGAGGGGGTGTACTGTTAACATTAGTGGTCTAGACTACTATTAGCAGAGGACCTAACAGGTCACACGTCATGTGCATTGGCATAGCTGTGAAGAAGGTGGTCCCAAAAGTACTTTCCTAACTTATGTTCAGACCAACATAATCTTTCTTTCACGACTCTTCATGAATTTAATAGAACAAAAACTGGTTTGGTATCCAGCTGGCAGTATCTCCAAACTCCTCTTATCCTCAGGTTATTTCATGCGGACTCATTCTCATTGTTTGTTCTTAATGGCAATTTCTTTTCTTCCTTTTCAAAGATCTAACCTCTGGGACAGTGCTTCTGCAGATATATTCAGGGGACTTGATGGTGGGAGAAAAAAGTGTCACTTATCATACTGACATGGAGGAAATCAGCAGTCTGTTGGCTAATGCAGCCAACCCAGTACAGTTCATGTGCCAGGTAATGACTCTAGCAAACATCTGCTTTGGAAACCAGCTCCTTCAGAAACTAGGCAAGTGGAGATAAGGAAAATTGTTTGCCATGAAGTAGCTCTTCTGAAATGAAGAAATGCAAGGTTATTTAGGGATTTTTCATGTAATCTTAACATCCCTTTAAGTATGGGTGCTGAAAGCATCGAAGCACCCATGAAAGCATGGGTGCTTTTTCTGTCACTGGAGCAAATAGCTGGCTAAGGTGACTCAGGTTATCCAACTAACAAAAAATATGCAGTGAATCAAGACTCGCATATAGACCTTGATGACTTGAAAAGATTGGGATGACAGAAGTTGATATAATAGGAAGCACCATAAAGAAATAAGTCTTTTTGGAAGGGATGTGAAAAGGTTGCAAAGGTTAATCCTAGATGAATGAAATAGGGTAACATAAAATGATCGATTTATTCTTTAAGGACACTCCTCAGTTCTCATATCCTATTTTGCACAGTTATGGTACCTGAACCCTGTTGGAGGGGTAAAGCTTGCCCAAGCAAGTTTTCTTGATAGTTTGTCTTTGCTGCCTGCCTGCCTGGATGTCCCTGATCAGCCATGTTGTGGAAGCCTACCAGAGTAGTGGTGTTAGTCACCAGCATACCTGGGGCAGGCGAGACTGTCTTTCCCTTTCTTTTTAGCTCAAGTTGTGGAGAAGTTGGTACTGGGCTGTGCCTCTACTTGGGAAACAGGCATGCTTTCCCATCTTTGGCTAAGAATCAGTCCAAAAGCCAAACCCTTAGTGTACACCAAAGCAGGTAGAAATGGACTAGTTTCTATTTAGAGCAGGAGTGACACTTCACTGGAACAGTTTCAGAATTAACATTATACCTGTCAAGGAAATAGGAAGTAGCTGCAACTGTGGTTAGAGTTGCATGAGTGAGTTTCTCATTGTCTTCTGTCACTTTGTGGAGTCTACACTTCTCATATGCTTAGGTGAATGCTACTCTGTTTCTGGAACAGGAAGCTATTCAAGTTCATTGCTTGACCTGAACATAGCTAAACTTTGGTGTTTGTACCTACTGTTTTCTGATAAGTGCTAAATAAACAAACACCTTCTAAATCTCACCTTAACCGAATCTCCAGGCTCCTCCAAATAATATCACTTTCCATTTATTCCTAGGCCTTTAAAATTGTGCCATACAGCATAGAAGCATTGGACAAACTGTTGACTGAGTCACTCAAGAAGAACATTCCTGCCAGTGGCTTACACCTGTTTGGAATCAACCAGCTGGAAGAAGAAGATATGACAACAAGCAAGTTGAAAGATTTTAGTTTTCTTTTTAAACTTCATCTGTGTCAGTTGCTTTGCCTTGAAGCACCTTAACACTGCAGTGTGTGGTACCTGCACAGGCTGTTTCAAAAATCTTGGATGCCAGCCAGGAATTTAGATTTCTAGTGGTACTTATAGAAGGGGGATGATTGTTTGGATTGAGTGACCTTGTTTTTATTACATGCATCAGTCTGACTTCCTTGCTCTGCGACAGATGTGACTATGTAGACAGCTTCAAACACAACCAATGTGAAAAGATGATGTCCCCCAAAATGTCTTCCATATTTTCTTCCTTATTCTTCTCCCAGTCCCATGTGGCATTTCTCCCCAGCCCAGTCCTTTTCCCCTAACCCCATGATTCTGCTCTAAGGTGCACTCAGCAGTTTGATGTGACACCATGACAAGGTTGCCTTACAGCAGCGTGATCCTTGCAAACCTGTGATCCTACATACTTTAAGATATTACAGTGCCAGGTTCCTCACTGAAGGCCATAGTACTTAAGCTTGGAGATGTGCTAGATACCTCAGTTTCTGCAGCATTAGCTCTATTTTTAAACTGTATATGTACTTTTCAGGGCTTTCACACCTGCTTTGGTCTGTGTCTTTGCTGGGAATTTTGTTTCTTGCCTACTGACTCTGTTACTGCTAGAGCAGTACTTGGATTCTAACTGGCTTCTGTTCTCACAGATCAGAGGGATGAGGAGTTGCCAACACTGCTTCACTTCTCTGCAAGATATGGGCTGAAGAACCTGACTGCCTTGCTGCTTACGTGCCCTGGAGCACTGCAGGCCTACAGTGTAGCCAACAAATATGGCCATTATCCAAACACCATAGCAGAAAAGCATGGCTTTAAGGACCTCCGCCAATTCATTGATGAATATGTGGTAAGGGAAAACAACAGTCCTTCTGCATTGTCCCCCAGCAAGCGTGGGCAGTGGCACCAAGCCTGGCCCTTGAGTGTTGCGGGAGCAAGAGTGATGGGGTAATAAAGGGTGCAGGAGGGTGTAGAAGACAGACACCTAGCCACACTGAAAGCTTCCAGGCTGGAGGGCTGGGTGCATCTCTGGAGCTGAGGAAGTTCTTGGGGTTTTTGCACAGAACCAATAAGGTGGAAGCAGTTGTGTTTAAGCCCTGTTTTGGAAGTGTGAGTGGTCCTTTAAACTTGAGGCCTGTTTCTTGATGTAAGCATGAGTTTAAGGTTAAATTACAGCCAAGTAAAGGTAGTTCCCTATTTTGAGATCAGGAAGCTTGCAGAAGCTAAATTGTGTGATGAAAATATTTGCATTGAAATGAGAGATGTTTAGGAAGTAATTTCAACCTCTTATTGCAGTACTGTGCTTCTCCCACGTACTTCTCTCCACCAGCACAGTGACAAAGCTGTGTTAAGAGTAGGTCCTGCTTACTGATAATCAAATTATCTGTGCAGCGTAGTGCCAGAGCACAGAAATGATCTGCACCAGTGTGTCCACTGCAGTATTTAGTGACCAGAAGCACTACTATTATGGATCTCTGAAGATCCCAGAAAACTCCTTTACTCACCTAATTTTCTCTCTGGCAAAAGTTCCTCTGCGCCTCCCTAAGGCATCACATGAGCTATCTGCCTGATCCATTTCAGCCATGGAAGGAAACACATGGAGACAGTTTTGAGACACACGCCCTGTAGATTGAGGACCCATTAGATGGTGGTTGTGGATGGAAGAATATCTTGTAATATTGCAACGGTTAAGATGGCTGTGCTTGTGACATAGCTGGAACTTGGGGAGGGCACAGGGATGAAGCTTTACATTTTGCTGCCTTTTGTGGTTTGGTGAAGATTAGCCCTACCCTCCCCCCCCCCCTCCCTAGCTGCAAGTATGAGAGACAGGATTCTGCTGTCCTGTGAATTGAAAGTTGCCTGTATTACATGAACAGTTGCCTGCTGTGAGGTTTCCTGTTAATCTCACAGAACAGGGTCAGTGTGGTCCCACTCTGGGTGTTAGGCGTTGTTGCGAATGCCAAGAAACTGAAACTGAATCTACACCAAAGCTAAAACTTTGTTTTCTTGTAAGTGCTCTGCGTGTGGCAAGCTTTCCCCCTTATGGTCAACTACGCTTAACCCAAAATAGCCTTTGACAAGCATATGCAGTTTTAGAATGAGCTTTGCTTATGTTCTAGGAGTTTGCAGACATCATGTAGGACATGAAATTAAGGGGGTGAGAGCCCATAATGGCTATTCAGAAGGTAGCAGCACCAACTTGTTTCACCTTCATTGCCTATTATTACAACATAGATGTTGAAGGCTGGGCCCAGACAGCCTGTAGTCAGGATTTCATTCCTTTGAGAAGCCTTAGTCTTTAGAAATGGGTTGCTATCATTTTTTTTTTTGTTTTTCCATCAGTGATGGGAGTGTCACGTATCTTTTTCTTGATTTTGATTTTCCAGATTTTTTTTATTTAAATGACACTTGAATATTTTTTTTTCCTGCCCTCATTCATCTCCAGGAAACTGCAGATATGCTGAAGAGTCACATTAAGGAAGAGCTGATGCAAGGCGAGGAGGATGAGTCTGTTTATGAATCCATGGCTCATCTGTCCACTGATCTGTTAATGAAGTGTTCCTTGAATCCTGGTTCTGATGAAGAGCTTTATGAATCCATGGCTGGATTTGTCCCTGGTGCCTCAGAAGATCTTTGTATGTATATTCATAGAATCACAGAATCATAGGATGGTTTGGGTTGAAAGGGACCCTCTGGAGGTCATTTAGTGCAGCCCCCCTGCAACGAGCAGAGAAATCTTCCACTATATCAGGTTGCTCAGAGCCCTGCTCCAAGATGCCTAAGCTGATCTGTCTCTCTTATACATAGTAGCACCTGAGATGAGTTTCAGAGTGTGGGCTGGCTGTAGTTTTTCTGCTCTCACCACAGGGAAACAGTGCTCCGATTCTGGAGTTGGCTGACTGATTAAATTGCTCTAACCCTTTCTGATTGCCAGTGTACAAGATTAAGAGCTGTTTCCTCAGTGCTTTGAGGACTCCCTGAACCCTGAGCAAGTGAAGTAGCATTTGGAAAAGACCAAATTTTCTTCCACGTCCTGCTTCTCCCTCTTAAGATCCAGGGAGGTAGGGACACTGACTTACACAGTGTTCTTTTCCACCAGTGTCTGTAAGATGTGATTTTATTGGGAAACTGAAAAACAAGAGCTGAGCTACTACCTCAGCAGCTTGAGAACAAAAGAAAGCAAACATCTAGAAACCTGTACACTGAAGAGATTATAATTGAAAACTCATTACTGTAATCCACTTGGTTTATTGCTAAAAATATAGAACTAATTCTGATAGATAGGCAGATCTCTTTCACTGTTCTGTTAATATTCAGTGAGACTGACTGCAGATATCAAGTTAAGTACCTGTGCTAAGCAATTGTAAATTTGCTGTTCTTACTTATCTGCCTGTTTGGTCTGGCTTCATCTCACTGATGATGTATTTTATGATTCCGATGATGAGCTTATTGTAGTTTAAGTGACTGCATAAGGACTTACAGTGGTGGTGCAGTTCTAAGTGTGCAGCCTCAGGAGAAAAGCTTTCTTACTGAAACATTTTTGCTTATAGACTGTATCTGTCCTGTGCTGGGTTTCTCCTCTTTTAGACTAAACAATGTTATAAAACACATTTTCATTGGTTATGGAGTCCAAGAAGACTTTGTAGGTTCTCTGCCTGAAATCATAAACTCTTCTCTGTGAGGTTTTAGTAAGACCGACTGGAATCCTAGGGAACAAAGCTGCTGTTGTTCTGCTGTAATGGGGGTGAGAGTTTCTAGATGTTTGGAAACTCTGCCTGCTGTCAGTGCACCTCTGAATGGGGCTGATTGACTTAAATCTGTGAAGTGGGAAAAACATGTTTAAAAACACTAAGGCAAACTTGTCTTCTTCCACTCTTGAAATGTTCACATCTCCCAGAAACCATGCAGGGATACTCTTTTCTTTTGTGGATGCAAATCAGACTCCCTGTAATTTACCTCTGGACTCTGAAAATACTCTTGTTTAGGTTCAGATTTAGATCAGAATTGCTGCCTGTCAAGAAAACCATTTGCCAGGCCTGCAGACTGTTGATGGAAGAATAAATTGTCCTCAGGTGCTTGTTGTTTCTTCCCTGATGAAGATCATCACCTCCCTCAGTCTGCTGTCTCAGTTGCTCCCTTGCATTTCTGCTTGCCTGTTTCTGTCAAATAAGCTGTATTAAATTAAACAGCTCAAATACACAGGTTTTCCTGACCTCACTTAGCCTGTTGACAGATCTCAGGAGGGAGTCTGCCTGGTGTTTTGGATGAATACAAGAAACAGAGCCTGCTTGGAGAGCCGTGGAGATGGAGAGCTAGAAAAGGTTGCCATGGGATGGAAAAGGTTGTGCATTGGAAGCCTAAGTCGGGTTGCTTTCCTTAAGTCTCTTCATTAGCAAAGGCCCTGCAGGCGTACGTCCTTTAGGGGAAGCTTCTGCAATCATAGCTACATCAGCAGGGTGGAAGATGTTTCTGAGATAAGCACCAGAAAGTTCTGGTGTGCAAAAGTGCTGGTCCAGGCTCTACAGGGCTAGTAGGACTAGAAAGGTAAAAACTTTCCAAGCTGTTCCTAAAGTAGGTACTTAAGATTCCTTAAAAAAAAAAAAAGGCAGAGCTGAATAGGTCTGCTTTTTAAAATGTTTTCCTCATTGGTGAGATGCTGTATATGGCTTATCTGAAATACCTAAGCAAGGAATGTGTGTTTCCTACTCCTAAACTTCTAGTGTGTTGTGTGCTCCTGCACAAATATGTTATTTTCCACTCACGAGTCTTTTGCTGAAAGTCTGTTTTTACTTATGTAGTCTCGTAACTCTGCCTGAAGAATGTTTACAGCTTGTCTGAACAGTGTTTAAAATCTACCTGTATTATAACAAGTAGGGTTGAATTGGCACAATGCTCGACACTTAATTGGTTCTCTCAAAGCAGAGGTGTCTCAATATTACTTAGAATACCAACACACAGGCAAACCCTTGCTGAAAGTAGTGGGAGAGCTGACAGATTTAGAACTGCCATCACAAATAAAATCTTCAAGTTTTTGTACCGACTTAAAGGTTTGTGAAGATGAAAAACTCCTTAGGAAATCACCTTCTACTGAGGTACTTTCTCCAGGTCAGAGTAGCCCTTATGTGAGTAATTGTGATTGCGGTGTCGAGCATGTTGCGTGGGCTATTTTAAGTGTAGCTGTACTGTGGCAGAATGCCCATTTATTGTGCCCATATATTTATTTATTATTGCAACATATGCTTCCACCAAGGTTTTTCAGAGACTGATCAAAGAAAGGTTAAATACCACAGAGACTGCTTTGAGGAAAAGGTAACACAGGACTGGAGACACTGTAATGAGTTAAAAATAATAGCAAATACAAGAACTAACAGTTAGTATTCAAAGTATTCTTCATCCCACTTTTGATATTTTTTAATGCATTTTTATGTGATTTTTTTTTCTGTCTGCATTTGGTCCTGGGGAGACATTTACGGAGAAAATGCAGCAACTGTGCAAGGGCCAAATTTTGCTTAAACTGGTGCTGCATGAGAATTGAACACAACTGCATTGAGTTGCTAGTTGTCCATTTAAGGTTTAATATAAATGATGGAATTAAAACCAAAAAATGGAAAAGGTTTTGTTCATTTACAGAACACTGGCTTCCCTTCTGCTGGAGGGGAGCATTCTTTCTTGGGTAGGTTCTAGTGCCCTGAGCAGTGTAGCTCAAAGTGCTGCCAACCAAGCCAGTAGGAAGTTACTACCTCCTGTGGTTACCTTGTTTGCTCTTCTTTAGTAATGAGATTGAAATGCTGTGTTTAATTTCTTATAATTAATCTTAATTGTTCCCTCTTCAGAAGAGCACTTCCCTCTTATTACACTTCTCAAATACCTGTAAAGTCAAACATAATTTTCCAGAATATGCTCCAGGTTGGTGCAGGTTGCAGGTAAATGTCAGTTAGCTGAGTCACTCACGCACTGTAGCAAACAGCAGCTGAATACCAAAAGGGGAGAGTTCTCTCCATCATATCAATCTGTTAGTATGAACTACAGCATCAGATAAGGTGCTTTGCTTTCTCTGCTTTCCTTTCAGCAGCACCACCTGCTGATTTTTGCAAAGCAGAGTATTTTGAGTAGGCTGGAGTTGTATGCAGAAGGGCCCCTAAGAGCAAGGACTCTTGAAAGTGCTGAAAACCTGCTTCATTTGTGTGAAGATGAAACTGCCTGGTGTGTGTGTGTATGAGTTAAGCTGTATTTCCTCTGTACAAAGTCAGGCAGTGGCCAAGGGCTAGGAGAAACAAGACCAGACTCTTAGCACTGTTCCTATATCTATGAACTGTGTAGATGCTCACACCCTAGAGAGCGTGAGTTTCATGCAGAGATTGAATCCTTTATCCTGGAGAGTTTCAGCTGACTAAAATGTATTGTCTTGTAATTTGCAGGCCTCCAACACCTAAAGAGTAGATGTTAGGTCACATATATAAGTTGTAATGCATTTATTCCACTCTTTTGTATATTCTCTTCCTCCTCCACCATTTTTATTCTCTTTGAGACTAAGCTTTCAACACCATCCTCAGGGATTTTTATTTCTTCTTCATTAATCCAAGAAACAGCAGCTTCCTTCTCATCCCTGAGCAAACAGAATTGTGCAGAAAAATACATGCCCTTGAAGTTCTGCGTTGTGATTTATGCTAACACTTCGTCTTGCATAATAAAGGACTTCTTTCTGTAAGAGGCAGCTTGCTTAATGTGCAGGAATAGCTGGCATCTAGTGTTCACAAATGTTTAAAGGGAGCAAGGTGTTATTACTTTATAAAGGGTGCCCATGCCTGGATATTTTAGCTGGTTTGAAGGGTCTGTAGGCTATAACTCATCTTCTGTATGTCTCCTCTCAGGTTGAGCTCCTTTCTGAAGCCTTAAGCTTTGCAAAGGGAAATGGAAACTCTTTGAATAAATATCTTTTAGCTACAAAGTTCTGGCATCTAGGAACTACTTCACCCTCGAGGGCAACTTTCCCCAAAAGCCTCAGGAAAATCTAGGGACCTTTCCTGTGGTACCTAAAGTTTGTGAGTTCTTGTCACTTTTGTCTCACCAGCCTCTGCTTTTGCAGCAAGTGGAACAGAAGGTGTCACTGACAAAATCAAGAACTTCTTTTAAATTTTTGGTGTGTGGGTGAGATGTTAGGTGTCATCTCTAAGCAAGACAGGTCCATGTGCAAGAGGGTAGTGAGGTGGCAATCATGTCTTCTAAGGAGAACTAATTAGTTGATGAATTTAACAGCACTGACTATGTGATAGAAAACAAACCTTCCAGTATCCTGTTGCACTGATTGTTTCAGAATCCTGCAGAGCACAGCCAAAAGTGGGAAGATACTGGTCCCTCTACAAAGAATGAAAGGAACTTTGCACACCTATCACTCTTTGTTCTGCCCCTAAACTCATAAAGTAGTGGCTTTCCTCCAGGCCCGTGTTAGCTACAGGTTCACTTCTAAAAGCGATGTTAAAAATAATCAAGGTGGCTGCAAGGTGGAAAATTGTTCCACTGAAAAATAGGGGTCTCTAGTGCTGTTCCTTTAGAATGCTCAAACATCAAATGTGTGCTTCCATGTAGTGCAGGGATATATGTACGTGAATTTTATGTTGGGTTGGTGGTGAGCAGATTAATCTGCTCCATCTGCCTGCAATTTGGCACGCTCTGCAGAACTCTTTGAGAAGCTGCTGGTGTGGTTAGTCCACAGAGCAGGCAGTATTGCTGTGGCTATGCGGGAGGTATTCCTGAGAGGTTAAAGATAGGTTGGGTGTGGTCACATGACTGTCAGTGGGTCCTCTGACAATTATTTAAAAAAAAACCCCACAACAGTCTAACAAAGCAAAATCTTGCTGGAATCTTATCACTTTCTCATAATCTCAGCTATGCAGGAAAACAGAAAAGTCAGAAAATATTAAAAATACATTTATAGAGAATTATTTCCTATTCTTTCATGTAACCCAAACATCTAGCTTATGAAGTAATAGATATTTTGTAATATATTTCAACAATTCTTTTATATCAGTATCAATTCATTTATATTGCTCTCTTTAAAAACCATTAGAAACATGGTTACCTAAAATTTTATTTTAGTTTTAGGGTTACAATGAGGTTGACATTGTTAAAAACAGAAGTCTTCATGTTAAAATGCTGACTTCAGGTATCTTACTGTTTGCTGTCACTTGTTTCTCAATAATAAATTATCATCTAACTGATGGCCCTCTAAACACCATCCAGTTCAACTAATTAACTCAGCCAGCTGTTTTGACTTTTACCCAATAAACAAAACAAATACTATCTTCTGTGTCATGGGCAAATTGCCCTTAATGTCTTGTTTTGCCAAGTCAGTTTGGCCTCTCAGGAGCACTGTGCAGAGTCCAAAACCTTCACCTGGCCAAAATACTCTCAATAGTAGCTCATTCTCAGTGCCTGCTTGGAGTCTTGTCAAAACTTCGCAATAAGCTGTGTTAGTGACCCTCAAGCATAAGCATCAGGCTTGATTAGAGCAGAGTGGACTGAATGTTACAACTTAGGAGCCTTTTTTGAGACAGATGTCAGTTGTTTGGCTTCCTCTTTGATTTTCACCGTAAACCAAAGGTCCAGTCAAAAATAGCACAGTGTTTTCTTATATGATATTGTTCCACATGTTTAAGGGCATAATCAACAGGTTCATCCTTCTGTTGTTTGTTTTGGTTTCTTTTTTCAGATGTAGAGATGCTTCAGTCCAAACCAGACACTCCAGTTGCTGGAGATGAAGTTTCTCTAACTACAAAAGACTCCATGCTCCGCAAGTTTTTAGAAGGTGAGAACTGTTTGGAGAGAGGGATGGCAGTAGCACAGTTAAAGCAATTAAATGGAACTTGAGATTTCTCCTTGATCTCTTACAAATAGGAGCTAGTCCATGCTGTTTGACATGGGCAGCTTTGCCTTAGTGGGTACAAATGAGGCACAACAGAAAAATAGCTTGTGAGGTGTTTTCAGAAATGTGGTTAGTTACCAAAGAGGAGGATTGATTTCTAGTTACAGTCCCTGTGTAACAGTAAGTGCAAGCATCCAGCTGGTATCTATTCAGGAATAGCTTTTTGTCCTTAGCGATGGAAATTAATTCTGGTGTCCTGATGCGGGTGCAGGCTCCCCTCATGGGCAGAAGCTGGGTATAAAATAAAGCAGCACGAGCTAGTGATGAATTTTAATGTAGAAGCTTTATTCAAAAGTCCATCAGTTGAAAACAGCAACCTGGAAAAAGGAAATTAACTGCTTGCTCCTAAACGTGATCTACACTCCTCCGCTTCAGTGCTCCCTCTGCCTTCTCTGATCAAAGCCAGACCTTAGCTCCATGCTGTCACCACTGAGCATGATTGGGTTGTCCAAGCCTTTTTCTGACTCACAGGCTCACTTTTTATGGGTGATCTGGCTGGACTCAGAGCAAGGTTAAGTTTGGGGTTCTTAACGTGTTCTGTTTTCCCTGACAACACTGATCTTCCGTCAGTCCCCTTGTGTTGACTCAACTAGGTGTTAAAATATCACAAAAGGAAAGTCAGTCCATTGGTTCAGGTATTCACTTGTGACTTGGTAACAGAGGAGGGCGTTAGGGGCTCTTAACTCCTTTTCCTAGCACGCAAACAGAAGGAAGGTAACTTTTTAATTAGCTGTGACTGCATTTGATGATGTCATGTTAGGATTGAGAGTAGAATGATGATGATGAGGTGGTATAATGGTAGCTGGGCTTGTACAGATGTACAGACCCATCTCTCTGAGACACAGTGCTCTGAGATCAAACCTATTGTCAGCTGATGGTGGTGGCTCATTTGAGACTGAGGAATAATTTTCTGTAGTACTTTACAGACCACTACAAATAACTTTTGGGAACCAGTGCTCTGGTTGATTTGTTAAATGTTCTAATATGTTACTTAACTGTAATTAATTGAACTCTGTCTTAATATCTTAAGAACAGTTATGAGATTTTTCCACTATGATTTCTTCACCAGAACAGATGGTACAGGCTAAGTGGCAAACACATGCTACTACATGTTAATGACTTTATTAAGTCCTGTCTTGAAGGGTTTTGGCATTTTTAAGTCACTGCAAGACAATATTTTTGCCCATGAAATGGCCAGCTTGGTAAGAATGTGGTACAGAGTGTGTCTGGAGGGGTCCAGTGTTCGGTGAAGTGGCTAGGTTGTTTTTTCTTACGAGCTCTACCCTGTTGTAGGCAGTAGTGTGGATGTGCCAGATTCAGAGGAAGGAGTTTACCAGCAGTATGGTGAAGATGTATACTACTCAGTGGAACAAGACACTTTTCCACAGGAAATGGCTAGCAGACCTCCAGTTCCTGTTCCAAGACCAGAATCCAGCTCTCCACAGCCAGACAATGAGCTGTACATCTCCAAAAGTGAGTTGGGTACCTGGACCTAAACTGTAGACTAGTCTACTGTAGAATGGCCTTGACATGGGCTCCATTTACTAAATAAAACCCAAGAAAATCTACATGTTTTTGAGAGCCCTGGCTTATTTGGCTCTGGAGCTGGATTACCTTTGGGATCCAATTTCAGATCTGTTTTTTGTCTTCTGCCTATTCTGAAAATGTGAGGACGTTTTATACTAAAGGTCTTGGCCTCAGCTTGCTCTTAGTGAAAGCAGTAGGGCAACAGATTACTCTTGAATGGTATAAACAAATCCAACTAGATAGGAAAGATCCTTGTAAAAGGACACAAGCTAATAAATCGAGACATTGCTGCTCTGTGACGGTATCATTGAGTCAATAATATTTGTATAGGACATGATTCTATACTTCAATACCTCCCTCTGAGGTGGGGTTTAATTGCAATTGAAGAAAATTGTGCCTTTTAGTTTGCTAGGCACTTTTTGAACTCTTGGTTGTTATTTCACAAACATTCTAACAAGAACTACAGTAACCTGTGGGGAGAGTAGTTTCAATGACTCCTCCTTCCCTATGTGACAGGACTATGGGGAAGACATGTCCAAATTTCACTTAGAGATGGATGAGCTAAGTTTTGACATCAATAGAAGGGGAGTTCTACTGTACAATTCCTTACCTTGTTGTTTTAAAGTGGACTTAGTAAGATAACAGAAACTGTAATGCAGTGCAGAATTGTGTATGCTTCTCATATTCATCCTTGCTGTTTCTGTCTTCATGAAATGCATTTCAGTGTATAAAGAGTGTTTGTTTTGCAGTTTTTGCACAGAAAGCTCAAAGACCTGAGAATCTCTATGTCCCTAGAGGAAGGGTTAAGAAAGGTAAGTCAGAAGTTCACTATGAGAATTTTTCCACTATTCTAAAAGCAAATCTACTGAGGTCCCTTCATTTGTGTAAAATGTGACAGAATACTCTGTTTTACAATGCTCTCAGGATATTGGTCCTATATGAATCACCCAACCTTGCTGACCTTATGTGCCATTGGAAACATTTTACAAGTACAGAGTGGGGGGGACACCTTTTATCTCATACTGTATATATGCCCCATCATGGAGTTTATCCTTAGTCAGGAACATAATGATCACTGAAGTCTTCTTTTATGTTGTGACCCGTATTACTTTATGGAGTCAACATCCTTCTTTATATCAACTATAACTGGAAGATTAAATGTTGGTCATTATTTTCTGGGAGTTGAGTCCTTTAGTGAACTACTTGCTGTTGACCTTTGCACTTCCAAAATTGTGCACTTAGTCTTTCACCTCTTATCCTGTACACTGTTGGTGTGCCAGGAACCACATCTAAGCTTTTACTTCATGTATTGGGAGCTACTCTTTATGTTGAAAGTGAGTTACAAAGAGCCAGCAGGAGTAGATGAGTTTTCATCTTCCTGTTTCTCAAGTTAGACTGCACAGTTTACCTAGGAGGAGTCTTCCTTTGTGACTGCCAAGGTGAATGCTCTGTTTTGTGGATTGCTGAGGAGAGAGATACTTTTACAGTGAGGAAGCAGAGCACTTTGAGTACATATGTGATGTTCATTTAAATTATGTTTTTAAGAACAGAAATTATCCCCGGTATGTATTTGTGTACAAGGCCACCTCTCAGTTGAGCTTTTAGCCCTAAAAAAGAGCAGGATGGAATAAGGACAAAACATTCCTCTGGTTAGGGAAACATTAATATTGATTTATTGATCTCTGCTATATCGAGAGTTCTCGACTTTCTTTGTATTCATTGAGAAGGGAAGATGCCACACATTCAACAATATTTTGGTGTTTTCTCTTCAGAGACAATAGTCAGGCCTGTGAGGGACCTGTCTCAATCAAGCATATATGATCCATTTGCTGGAATGAAAACCCCAGGCCAACGGCAGCTGATTACATTACAGGAGCAAGTGAAAATGGGCATACTCACCGTTGATGAAGCCGTACTTCATTTTAAGGAGTGGCAACTGAACCAGAAAAAGAGATCAGAATCATTCCGGTTCCAACAGGTACAGCCATATTCCACTGTTCAAGAAATACAGCTGTCTGTCTAGGTACATCACAAGCTGATCAGTGTGGGTGCATTTGCTTCCTGGTTGGGGCAGGAAGATTGCTAATACAGACCTCCAGCTAGCAGAGTTCTCTCCTGACATGGAGGGGCTGTTCCCATGCAGCAGCAAGCAGGTAGCTGTTTTGCAGATCTGTCTGTCTTGCAGTACTATTGTTAGATTTGAGATCTGTACACTAGGAATTGGGCTGAATCCAGTTGGCTAAATTACCTTTCTAGAGGTCACCTAGCACCTACCTGCTGGCGGGGGACTTCTGTGATGAACATTTAGCTTGTCAGTCCTCATCCCTATTGGATCGGTGAAGACTCCGTGTCCCGGATGGTGTATTGGCTTTCAAGTCCTGTCTTGTAGATGGTCAGATCCCTCCCTGGGTGTTTTGGTGGCTCCAAGACTACCTGTTCTTTGCAGCTAGGCGAGGTTTAGCATCAGTCATTGGTGAAAGCACAGTGGCTTAGCTGAATGAGGGAGTCACTATGTTGGCATAATGACTGGTGGAACTAGCAGTCGTAGTTTAAAATTTCCAGTCTCAAATTAGAGTGGAGCTTCCTCTAACATCACTGCCTTGCCTCTCTTGGAGCCCTTTGTTCATGCTGTGTGCAATGCTGTTGTGGGAGTTGTCAGAACAAAGGCAAGACACTTCTCCTCTTGACTCTCAGTTGGAAGGGTCCTCTCTACCAAGAAACAGAGGAGTATGTTCTGTCAATAAAGAATGCAGTGCTACTTCAGTTGATGTCTGTAGCAGAGATGAGGTGGTGCGCTCTGTGCCTCATACAATGGACATCTTTCAAAGTCTGCTTCAGATCTTGCCTCATGGTACAGCAATTTCTTTGTCTGCTTTTACACCTATTCAGGGGTTTCTTCCTCTTACATATGTACATATTTCCCTGCTGGAAAAGTTACCTTTTTTCTTCCCACCTCTCCTTACTGTAAGGTGCATGCAGTATGCTGCCACACAATGGTGAAGAGACTTTGCTCCCAGTTAAATCTCCGGGTGTCTCCTCCTGCTTCAGTGGAGATATCCTGAAGTCTTTCTGAATTTACCATCACACCCTGGGATGTGTGGCAGCCTCCTCTGGCCTTGCAGTTAGGATTATCCATTCATTAGTACAGAAAGTACTATGCAGTTACTTGATCATGGGTCTTGTTTCTGTGCCAGTGTCACACTGGTAACAGAAAATAGAGGGAGTTCTAAACTAAATGTGCCACTTATCTGCAACTGCCAGTGAGTCTGAACTTGACCTTAACATACACAATGAATATCTGAAAAAACTTGGCTTTAGAAAGGCATACGTGGATTTCTGAAAGGAATAGATTAAAACCTGTTGACATGGTTTGGACTTCAGCCAGGTCTAGCAGGCTTTTTTCTTCAGCTGGGTTGCAAAGTTAGCTGAAATGCAATATTGGTATTGTCAGAAAGCTGCTCATCCTCCTTTATCCAAAGCCCTGAAAAGATATCTTGTGATGTTTCTAGGAAAATTTGAAACGGCTACGAGACAGCATAACCCGGAGGCAAATGGAGAAGCAAAAAAAAGACAAAAGTGCAGGTAACAGTCTCTGATTCTGACATTGTCTGGTAATGATGCAGCTAACAATATTGATAGACTCTTTAGGCAGAAATGTCTCTGCATGTATTGTAGTTATGTGATATTTTAATGTTCACATCCATGTGCCTGTTGACTAAAACACAACTAAGTTACTTTACTCCTCAGTTTCCCAGACTGAGGAAAGGATGCCCACGACTGTGGAATGAATCTTGATTCATTCATGTGCAGTTATGATTGCCCTTACGTGATTGTGTTTAACTTTGTTCTTAGGTGCAAGCTGTCTCTTGGAGACTATCCTTGCATAGACCCTTCTGAGCTGCTCACTTTTCCTTACAGATTTGGAAATTACAGTACCCATTCGACATTCTCATAATACTCTGGTGAAACCAGAATGTGGAATATATGAATACACCCCCAGGAAGAATGTTTTCCCACCAAAAAAGGAGTTAAAGCGAGGTGACTGGAAAACAGAAAGCACATCCAGCACAACAAGTAAGCAAATCCGGAGTGTCAGCCTCTCTGCAGGAAAGCTGGATGGAAATCACTTCCCCAGCCTGCCTCTGGGGTCAGCTCAGGGGATGGGAATTCTGTTCCTGAATCCCAGGGCTGACACATTCATGCCAAATCCTGCATGACTCAGGCTGTCTGTTCTCAAAACTGCAAAAGCAACTCCAGGTACAGCAGGTGGTTTGGGCATCTTGTGCCTGCATGTCTGCAGGAGGAGAACCTGAAAGCCGAGTAAAAGATTCCCTTGAGCCTTCTCAGGGAAGGCATATCACCCACCTTAGGTTCTTAAAAGTAGATGGCAGCTGCTCTTCTCTTGAAAAAGGATGCTCCCTTGCTGTGACTCTCAGCAGGCAGCGTGCTTTTCTGGTCTGAACAGCATAGATATACAGCAGGCTGGGAATAGTCTCTACATGTCATTTCCTCAGTTGTTGTGGATAAAGGACATAATTTTTCATTGGTAACTGTGGGAACTCTTGAGTGACTTGGACAGTCTGCACATTTTTATTATCTTTGGGTTGTATTAGTTTTAATTTGTGCAAATTAAATCCCTGCATTCTTACTGTTACTAGAGACTGAGCAATTCTTGCAGAAATCATTAAGATCATTTTGGTTCTCTGAAGGGAAAACTGAGTCCCAGTGAGATTGCTCCCTTTGTGCCTCTTCACAAGATAAAACTGGCATACATCCAGAGTAGGTGCCAGAGGCAGCTGACTGAGACAGTAACTTGCATGTAAGGAGTTGAGAGAAATGGTAATGAGCCTGAAGATTTCGCTGTCTGCAGCTTGGCTCTCTTTCCCATGGCATGATTGTGAGAATGACCCTAACACATTATTTAGCTCTCAGTGCTGCTATATGTACCAGCTGCTAATGAGAGTTATCTGACCGAGGCTGAGGAGGGACTGCATCTTCTGAGAAAGCTTCTGTAGCCTTTGTTTCAACATACAGGTTTCTGAACATTAGTGTCCCTGTGTTACGCAGCCCTACAGGACACAATGTATTTATGGCTGAAACCAGCCATAGCAGTGTAGGATGTGTTTGTGAGTTGCTGTCCCCTTCAGAAATGGCATGACTGATTGCAAAAACATTCCCTGCTCTGAGTCCATGTAAGTTAAATGGGTTTGCCTAAATGATTGCTGAAAGTTGTCAGAACAAAGTCTCATTTTTAGCTCTGAAATAGACTAGGAAACATTCCTGTGATGAGTAAGGATTGTTGTGAGAGGAAGTAGTGAGCAGCTATTGAGAACAATAACCTTTCAAGAAGTCACTTATTCCAGGAATGAATGTGTGACATTGCTCAGAGCCGTCTACCTCCACACAGTTGTAAAGGATATAGGGGCTGGTAATTTAAATATACATAAAAGTTGGGCGTGTAAAACTTGTGAAAATGTTTACATGACTTGCCAGCTTATATTGGCACTGGATCCTTTCAGCTAGATTATGGTTATATTTAACCAGATTTAGATCCAGGCTTGGATCTAACAGGGCAGAAATCTGCTAGAAGGAAAATGAAACTGAATCTTTGGCCCTATGGTCTGTGTTGTATGAAACGCTGTTGTTTGGATTCTAAACATGTGAAAAATAACAGTGGAAAAAACTAGCATTAAATGATGTAAAAGGTAAGCATGAGGAGTCCTGAGTTAGTGATTTGCAGCTAAACCACCAGGATTTCAGAATCAGTTTGTTTTTCTATTGCTTACTCCAGGTAGTGCAAGTAACCGTTCCAGCACTCGGAGCATATTGAGTGTCAGCAGTGGGATGGAAGGGGACAGTGAGGTAAGGTCTCACTTCTGCTATATACTGGTCCATTGTTCTTATGTATGTGGGTTCTTCTCATGCAAAAGAAAAGGCCCTTGGGGATGGCGTTGCATTTACAGAAATGGCAAAACATAGCAACTTTTGTTTTGAAGGTAACAAGAGCCTGGTTCTGTTGGGCTGTAACACTTTTCTTTGTTTTGTAGGACAATGAAGTCCCAGAGACAACTAGAAGCCGCAGCCCAGTAGCTCACCAAGCGGAGAGGCTGCCTTTCCCAGAAAGGCCACCCAGAGTGCCTCCTCGAGGTGCAAGCAGGTAGAGCTGAAATGCCTCTCAAACATGAGCTTTCAGTGAATCAATACGGAAGCCTTGGACAGAAAGCAAGGCAGGAAGTAGATGTGTCTTTCAACAGAATCTACCAGGCTATTACCCAAAACCACACTATTAGGAATTGTTAATCCTTAATTAGGAATTGTTCCTTAATTAGGGATTGTTAATCCTTGTTTCTCACCTGTAATATTGGTGGAATTGGTCTCCTAGTTGGTAACATGGCTATTCCAATGCTGTTACTGGGGTTTGCACACCCCAAGGGGCAGCACTGTTGAAGCACACAATGCTTGCCATGTTAAGACTGGCCCAGGTGGAGTAGCATCCTGCCCCTGGCAGAGATTTAGTGCCTTATCCACCTGAGAAGATCCTCTTGGAATGTATGAAATGTAGTGCAGAGGGAATTCCCTTTTGGCACTCCCTTGGACTATTTTTGGGTTTACAAATTTCAGATCTCTCTAAAGCACCCTTGTTTACATGTACGATTGGCCTCAAAGTTAAGAACTGCACTGGTTTTATTAAAGGTATTGAGGGGATTTGCCCTAATTTGATCGGACTGCCACAAACATAAGTAACTTGTAAACACACTTTTAGTCCAACCAGTACAATGAAGTCGAGGCCCCAGAAGCTTATCTAAGTACACATGGTAATAAAATTCTCAAGCTGTTAAAATAGTAATTACTAACGTATGAGTGCAGTATGTTCTGTATGTTGTCTTGGCTCTGGCAAGAATATAATTGGAATTTATCTGCAGTTAGTTTGGAAAAAAAAACCCAAACAAAACAATAAATCTTTTGATAGCTTCCTATTTCTCTTCATCTAATTTTTAGGAGAAAGTTATGGTACTATCAAAGTTTTACTTCAGGTATTACAGCATCTCTGGTAATAGTAGAATTGCTGCAGCATAAGAGCAGAAGAAATAACTTGGATGGGATCAGGGCTCTACCACCTTGGCATCTGCTCTCTTAATCACTGATAGCCTGTTTTTCTTGTATGACTATGGCTTGTACAGTATTCTTAGATACGATGTTATCGCATACAATGTGTAGTTCCAGAACCCTATTCTTTACTATTTTTTAATGCATTTGTATTCTCTGTCTTTTTATAGGCCTTTAAGCTGTGAAGGCTTTTATCCTCCACCTGTGCCCCCAAGAGGTCGATGAATCTTTCAACATCTGTGGAATAGGAGATTTTTCTGTTTGTATGTGTTTGTACAGATATTTTTAGGTTGTCTTAAATTATTTATAAGTGGAGCCAAATGTTTTCTTCCCCTTCCTCCTCCATAAAGCTCTGGCAACTTTTCCCATGATTTTCACTGAGACTTCTTGACTTTCTATAACTCTTCTACCTGGAAAAATATTGGTGTTTTGGCACTTCAGGAAAAAATACCATGGTTGGGAAGGAGAACACTGATGTGTCTTGACAGTCCTGCACCAACATGAAGTTTCCCTTTGACCAAGAAAGAACATACGTCCTTTTAGAAACTAAATCCTGATAAGCATTGTTACCAAAACCCACAATACAAACTACACTGGCTTGACTGGAAAACATGCTTGAAAAAGTAAAGAAAATAAGTTGTTCAAATATTTTGAAGAATATTCATTACAGAGAAGCAGATGTCTGTAAAACTGTTTGGTGTAACAGTTTGGGTATGGACATACTGACCTTTCAGAAGGTGTAGAATCTTCTGCCAGCAATCATTAAACCATGGGAGGATGAGAAGTTGTCTTTATTGAAGGATGTATTTTGCACACAGCCTTGAAAACAAGTTTCCCTTACCCCTTCCCTTCTTGCAGAGGACAAATGTTAACAAGGTGTTGTGCATGCTCCATCTACCATGAAAATGCTCAAGGCATCTGCTAAGGGACCTGCTCTATCACAAAACAACTGTACTTAAACTTTCTTTTTGGGGGGGAGGCATTGGGTGTGGTGTTACTTGAAATCACATGACTGACCTCTCAAATTAGAGTGAGGAATTGGCAGTGATGCTGTGTTCTGGATCCCTTGCCTGTGCTTGGAAGGGTATAGTACGGCTCCACTTATAAATGCACACAAGTCACAGACGTGAGCTGTGTAGTTCCCTTGCTGCAGTGGAAACAGGCAGCCTACAGGCTTGACTGGCCTTGCTCTACTCTTTCTTTCTAGCCATCTGAATCTGCCATATCTATGTCCAGCCTTACTTCTGCCTGAGGGCTTTCAAGCTTAAGGAGAGCTTCCTTGTTTGCCTCTGTGTTCCAAATGTAGAAAGCATGGAAAGCAGAATGAATTTTGATTTCTCATCTTAAGGGATTCCAGTGATGAAAGTGGTTTAGTTTTTTGGTGGGGTTTTGTGCTGCAATGAAGAAAATGGTAGCGTGGATAAGTAAAGGAAACAGACAAAAGAAATAAACTAAAAGATGAATTTCAACACCTTGATTCTCTTCAGCTGCCACACATGCTTTGCTCTGCAGTTACCCATCTCCTTAGTGCTGGCTGCAGTTGTGTTCCAGAGCTTGGAGATGTGATAGGAGGAATCTATCTGCTTCTCTATCTGTCAGGCACAACATAAGGTAGAAAGGTAGGATGTGGGGAAAACTGTACCAAGGCAGGAAAGGAAGAGCAACGTATGAAAAAGTGTCATATTTTCCTTTCAAAGTTGTTATACTGAGGCAGCCTAAGTATCCATCTTCCCCAGCTCATTTTTAGTTCTGCACCCCTGCCTGGGATAGCCACATGTCCTCTGTGGGAGGAGTTTATCTGAACTGTATCTGAGTATTTGCCCAGTCCTAATAACTTGGCTGTGAACTGCATCTTTATTGCCAGCAGGGCAGGGAAAGGGTTTCTATCTGAATTGCTGAAAAAGCAGCTAAGTAGCCTTTCCATCGCTCTCCCATTTGCAGCTTAGGTAATTCTTTAGTCTGACAGGGCCTGTTGTACAAAAACAAATGCTACGGGGGTTCTTTTTTGGAGGATAGGTGAGCTGGGACAGGTGGGGCTGAGAAATAATATCAGTGCAGTCTGTTCAGCCCCTTCTGCACTTCATAAGGAGAGGGAAGCAAAGACACAGCTGTAGTCTCACAAGTTCCTGTCTTGCTTTCTCTTTGTAACTTCTGGATTATTTAGGGTCTCACTGACCAGAAGTCACAGCAAAACTTTCACCCTATCAATGAGAAAAGGAACAGCACTAAAATGGCTTCACTGTTGGTAAGCAGTGCAGGTAAACAATTGGGATGCATGCAAGACTTCCTTTAGGCCGGCAATGCACCTTCTTAGCCACCTGAGCTGTGTTCCACATTGGTTTGGTTTCAGTCTGTGGCTTTAAGCCTTTTATGGTTCAATGTACAGAGTCCTTGTATCTGTAGGCTCCATGTGTGCTGGTGAGCCTGTGGTATTGCTTCCACCTAAGATGAGAAGTGCACTGAAATTGAAGCTTGGAAAAGACTGGAGAAGAAAACTGCATGCAAATAGATTGTTGGTTACTCGTGTTGGTTATGCTGGGGGGGGGAAGAAGTGGGGGAAATGAAGTGCAGTTCTGTCAAACAGCTCAAGGACTGAACACATAATAAAATTGCTGGTAAAAAGTAAATGGTCTGGCCACCTTTAAGGGCATCAAGCAATCCACCAAGCTCAGGTGGCAGCTGTCAGGCAGGGGGAGAGTGTTTGCTCTTTGTACAGCATGCCTCACCAACCCTGCTGCAGCAGATGGCTCTGGCTGGCCCTGTTACCGACTGAGAGACTTCAGTCCTGAATAAACTGAAGATGCTGAATCCTCCTCTCTCAGTCTCCCAAGTGTAAGCTGCTCTGTTTTGGACTGAGATGCAGTGATTAGAAAGAAACATATGGTGTTATCAAAGCTGTTTAGGTTTTTTTTTTTTTTTTTTTCATTTAAAAAAATATAAATATGGGGTTTGAATAGGTTTTGACAAGTATCTCTCCCCACCCAAATAGGCAGGAGATTGCACATGTACCACCTGGAAAAGGCTCAACTATAAATGTAGCTTGCTACACTATGTTCAGGGAAGGTAGACTAAATGTGTTAAGACCACGAGGGGAAAAGCTTTTATTGCAGGTACAGGGGTCAGTGGTAAATAGGGAAATCTCTTTTCACATCGCTCCTACAAAGAGCGGTTGGCAGGTAACAGCACGGGGTGGCTCCTGCATTCAGCTTCTGTCTGTTCCATCAGCGACAGCTTCCATTCAGCTGTCTCTTTGTTGACTTCTGCAATATTTGAGAAGATGTTGTAGCCCCTATTTTTTTTTTTGTCTGTTTGAAATACCCTTTTAACCTCTGGAAATTGTTTCTGTATTTGTTCAGTTTAGAAGTTTGATCGATGAATGCTCAGTGCTGTGACACTGTTTGGCTTAGGGGTGTTGGTTTGGGGTTTTTTTTCACTTCGGAGGTGTAGGCTGGGCCCGTTCTAAGCTCAGCCGCGGGGTTTGCCTGAAGAGCGACCGAACGCCGCAGTGTGGGTTCCGGTGGGCACAGCTTTGCGGACTCAGAGCCGCCCTGCTCGCGCCTGTCTTTCCGTGCCCACGGGCTTCTCGCGCAAGTGGGTAGCAAAGGGGACCGCCTGTTTCCGAGGGTATCTGCTCACCGCCCAGCGGCGCGTGCTTCTCACACCACTTCGGATTGATTCGCTGGCCCGGGCGTTACCATTGGATCCATTAGAAAATAATTCTACCAGTTGACACGGAACTGAACTTTCGCCACGTGCGGGCCGCGGCGCCTCCACCGACGACAGGTTGCGGCTGTTCTGGGTCCCACCTCCCTCGCTTCGCTGCCCCCGCCCCGCCCGCAGGCACCGCCCCGCCTCCGCGGCGGTCGCCGGGCCTCGCGCCCGGGCCGCTGCCCGGCTTGGCTCCTGACGGCCGCCGTAGGCGCCGCGTCCGCGCCGCCGGCGTGCGGCCGGATGACGTGGCCGGGCGGAGCGGAAGTGGCGTCGCAGGTCGGCGTTGGCGGCGGGGCGCGGGCCGGCTCCGCGGCGGGGCCTGCTGCTTGCGCGGGGACGCCGAGGCCCGAGATGGTGGCGCCCGGGCTGCGGCTCTGCGCGGCCGCCGCGCTGCTCCTGCTCTTCCTGTGCCTGCCGCTGCGCGCCCGTGCCGACGAGCACGAGCACACGGTGAGGCGGGTCCCGGCCTTCCCCGGGGGCGCTCGGGCCGTAGCCCCGGCCTCCCCCCCCGCGGGCCCTGCTCGCTGCCGAGGGGCGGCGGCGCTCTCAGCGGCCCGGAGGGAGAACGCGGCCCGGCGGGCGGGGCGGGGCGGGGAGCGATGGGCCGCGGCCTGAGGGGGAGCGGGCGCGGCGGGCGGTGGCCCTGGCGGCAGCCAGGTGGCTGCCGCTCCGCGGGGCTTCCTGCCCGTCTCCTCTGCTACTCGAGTTGTTTTGACCGTGCGACCCGAGTTTACATGGGGTCGGGTCCTGTTCTCTAACGGGGGTGTGAGCGGGGTGCTCGGGGGAAGGGCCGCCGGAGTTTTCCGATCCGGTTTGGACATCCTTGTATTAGCCGTTAGCGGGGCGGCCGGGTGCAGCAGCGCTGAGCTGGCTGCCGCGCGTCCCACCTTTTGCTGGAGCAGATAACAGCCTCGGCAGGTACGCGGGCTTTGTTTAGAGAGGGCTGCGGCGCTGTTTGCCTTGCGCTCTGCGGGAGTAATAGCTTCTTCCGGGAGGATGTTTGCATTTGCTTCAGAACAAAAGTGTTTAAGCCGGAGCGCGGTTGTGCGGTGACAGCCCTGCGGGCGCACTCTGCGGTGTGACAGCTCGCTTCGGGGAGAGGGACGCGCAGCGGGGGGCGAGGCTGGGGAGGGGGAGCAGGACAGGCGGCTCTCGCAGTGGGAACGCTGGCGTGGACCCCTAAGGGAAATGGGTGCATAAAATCGTGCTGACTTGAGCGCTTGCCTGTTGGTTTGAGGATGACTTTTCTGAGCTGCTTGCAATTTTCTGTGAGGAAAAGTATTTCATAAAGCTGTCATTGAATTTATTTTTGAGCTGTTCCTTCACAAGTGAATTCTCATGAGTTTTAGGTCTTCTGAGTGACTACCTAATAGAATTCACAAATTCCTTTTGAAGGCTTGTAATTTTTTCATCTATATTACTCAACTCTTTGAGATTATAACCATCTCTCGCTTTAGTGTTCACTTTCACATGGTGTCCAGTTTAGTTACATCACTTAATCAGTTAGGAATAGTTGGTGTAGGAAGACAGTTACCTTTTTTTGGAAGGCTGTCTCCTTGCTTAGATATTTTGATACTTTTATACTGTACAGGAGATTGTAGTGGAAGCATTAAGTAAGAGAATGAACAAAACATGACCAGGGTTTTGTAGTAGTAGATTGATTTTGAGAGTAAGAACCTGAAGGAAATATTCCTCAAACACTGAACTTTAATGAATTTCAGTTTTGAGTATGATTGTAGTTAGAAAATTAATCTTTCTATAACCGAAGCACTTCATTACACTTTTGGAAGTTCTTTTGGGGAAGTGGAGGGAGGGGGAATAGTAGCATACTGATTCACTATTTGATAACTTCCAAATGTAAATTTTCACTAACTTTAAGATGCGAGTCCTGTTGGTAGAAATACACACCGTTGATGTGCTGCTGTTTCCTTATTAATGTCGTAGTGTGCAACTTCTTGAGCTCAAGCACTTTGTTGTATCCAACTGAAGGTGTGTCATTACGTCTTGCCACTGGTGTGCAGTCTGTATTGAGCATGCTGAACATTTAGAAGTACTGACTTGTGTTAGCAGGTTAATTTTTAAATTCATTTATTCCTGCTATACTACATAACATTATATAACATTATATCATAAATATGATACACATGCTATAATTTGTATTTTAATGTTAATATAACTCATCTGTTAATGTTTTATATGTGTCCTTTATTTTATAACTGTAGGACAACATAAGCAAATATTATAAAAGGTAATTGTGGGAGGACTGCACGAAGCTCTAGGACTATTAAGTACTAGTGTTTCTGGAGATATTAGGTATGGATAGCTTAATTGGATCAACAGCTAAATCCTTTATCTGAAATTTGAATTAGTCTCTAAAAAGGGTGTCTGCATTTCTTTAGGAGAAGAACAGTATAAATACAATTATAAAGATGTGGGTATTTAAATCAGTAGTAAGTGAAGAAAAATTGGGATTTGACACAGTATTAAAAATCTCTATTATCAAATGACAGTCCATCAGCATAACTTCAGACCAAAATGGAATAGTTTATCAGAAACTAACTGAAAGCTTGCCTGCTGATTTTTAACTTATTTTCTTACTTCACAGGGTGTCATGTACCTGCTTTTTGCCTGTATTCTGATAACTGCAACATTTTTTGACAGTTGGCCTTTTACTTGTGAAAGTGATAGGATAGGTGGAGATATTGGTGGCTCTATCACAATATATGTTGATCCTGCAGAAGCAGGGTTGGTGGGCTCCTGCCTCTCCCTTGCTTTCACATCTTCTGTTGGTAGCCTTGTTGGAGTTGAGATGATAAAATAGACAAAACATACAAATACTCTGAAATATCCTGGAGTTTTTCTTGCAGGTGAATGGTCTAGGGAATAGGTAGCATTTTAATTTTAATGTTGCTTTAGTTTAATTATCCGTGCTCCATAAGGGTGGAAATGCATGACAAACATTGGAAAATTAAGAAAACCCAGCCTATACTGTTTAGCAAAATTCCTAATTTATAATGATTGAGAAAAGCATTTTTGTTTGACTTTGTCTGATATTAAAGTATGTTAAAGCCCCAAGCCTGTAAAGCTTGTCTAAAATGAATACATAAAATGAGGGAATTTTTATAGTGTCGGTATATTGTCAGTTAGAGAAACATCGTAGAAAGCATTTCTGTGCATGTAAAATATCTCTTTACGTATGAAGTTTTGTGCAGATGAGCATTCTGATTCCTTTTTGCAGTTCTTATGGTTCCATTTTGAAGAGGTGAAATAAATGTCACAGAATCAGGACGTGCTGTGCCTGAGCAACCTTTGTGCATCTGAAAGGTGTAACAGTAAAATGACTGATTGTACAGTAGTTCAGACTGTGCTGTCAGTACACTTCTAGCTGTGTTTTGGTGAGGCTACAATTCAGAGAGAAATGAAGAGATATTACTAGAAATGATCTGCTTTATCTGAAGGAGAACATGAGGCTAAAATCCACAGTTTATTATAGACTATGGATGTAAGCTGCAAACCTCGAGTATTATCACACTGCTTGATAGATAGACTATCTGTAGGATACTGGGAAATTACTCACTGGTTGTCTTACTTGCTGCCCCTCATTTATTTCCTGACCTGCATCTAAAGCCTTGCTCTGCCAGTTATAGATAATTTTGGCCCTTTTGCCACTGAAAGATGTGCTGGTATTCAAGGAACTGTGTTGTGGAAAGCCTCACTCCAAACTTTGACTTGAGAAAAGGAGTAAAATAGTGTACTTTCTGAAAGAAGCTATCTTTTTTTTTTTTTTTGATGAATCATCATGTAAGATTTGGTAATTGTAATCCTCTCTTTGCCTCTATTTTTGCCAAGTGTTTTCACGGTATGGAAAAGCGTATCAACAACCTCAAAAAAAAGGCCTATCAATGAGCCTCATATCCTGCCTTGTATCTTTTTCTACAGCCTTTCATATACTGACTTAATCTAACCTTAATTTTTTTTATAGAATAAATAGTTTATTTCTAGGGCTACCATGCTGATTTCTGCAGTTGTGCAAAGAGAACATTAAGTTACTTTCCACATCATAGGTGCCCTGTTGGGTAACAGGAAAGATGTGTGTACTGTGCTGAAGGTAGTTTCAGTATTGCTATGCTTGAATAGTTTTTAAACTATAAGCATGTATGGAAAATTGTCTGTCTTTAAGCCTTGAAGAGGAGCACACACATAAGTTTTCAGTAGTTTTATTGTCATGGAAGATGTCCACACTTGGCCAGGTCAAACTGTGCAAGCTTCATGCCAGTTTAATATTCTGCAGGGGACTAGAATGGTAGTGTTGCTTTGTTGCTGGTATGGGTGGATTTTGTGTAATTTTAGCTTGCACATGCACAACCTATCTATAGCCCAGTGCTCTGAACAGGCAGTGTAACCCTATTGTGCTGCTTTGGAACAGATGTCCTCAGCTGTGATGAGGGCTATAGCTGATACAAGGTTGCATTTGAGGTCGAGATGGGTCCTCCAGCACTTAGGTGACAATTATGGAAAAAAGTTTCTGAAGGTTTACCTCCCATTAATCAGACTGTACCAGGATACAGTAGGTAGGTTGTGTTGATGCTGAGACTTGTTCAGACTGCCCCTGGGGTTTTGCATGGTTGATATAGATCATTACATATTCTATATAGTTACTGAAATCACTGAGCTGCTACTAAGCTTAGTGCAGAAAAAAATGTAAAGCCAAACTTGCTAGGATTACAGAATGAGTACTACATTTTTCATAAATGATGGTAAATAAAAGGTATTTAAAATTGTGTGCTGTAGTCTTCCTTCATAATTGGAAGTAGATCATCGTGGCACCATTACCAAGTTGTTAAATGCTTGTGTCTGAATTTATTTCATATCTCTGAGCTATATCTAGTGTATTGTCCCTTCATATGAACCAAAGGCGGAAGAGCTTGCTGAGATACACTAGGGTGGAGATTGCACCATCTTATTTGTTGACCTCTTTTGCCTTGTCCATTGCTACTTTCTTAACAGGACACTGGTGTCCATCTTCTGGCACGCGTAAAGCTGCCTTTCCACTATCTAATTCTGGGCAAAGGAGTCAGGAAAGAGAATGAACAACAACAAAAAAATTCTGCAATACTTCAGTACGACAAAATAAGTTCTTCATGTTAGGAAGATGTTTGACACTTCTTTTCATAAGGGATGAAGATAAAATTGCATTGGTGCTCAAGTGTAACTCTAGATATTAGGTTTATATTACTCAATCTGGAGTCTACTCTGCAGATCATTATTTTTACTTCAAATTATTTTTACCATTGGACATCTTACTTCATTACTGCTTGCCCAGGTAATTTAGATACAACTGTAATAGGAATATGTTTGTTTCTTTTCTAAAAGTCCTATAGCAGTGGTGAGTCAAATAATGACTCGGGACCCTTATCTTACGTGGAATCAGAGCGAGGACAGCTGTTCTTGGTGAATTTAAGTTGCTGGATGTGTAACACAGATAATCTTGCACATTGTAGTTGACTTTCTTTTGTCCTATACCTGTATTGATAGGAAGTTCTTGATACTTTTTTCCATGTTTTCTGGGATATGGCAAATTTTTTAATAAGTGAAAAGTATTTTGCTTGCTGATTATGTAGCAGAAGATTAACGATCACATTTAGAGTTGGTTAGGCAAGTTTTATATTGCTGTGTAACAGTTCTTGAAAGAGATCATGGGACTCTTCATACACTGTTTTAGTCTGTCCTGGTTTTGACTATGAGTCTGCTTGTTAAAGTTAACAGAAGATAATAGGATTTTGATTTGCTCTGTTTCATTCAGAGCTCAGAGGGTACAATTGAACAGTTGCTCATCAGCCAATGTAAGAGCAGTAAAAATTAGTCAGGGCTCTTCTGTTTTGTCATCTTGTTCAGCGTGTCTAAGGCTGAACAGTTCCTGATGAAATTAGTTTCTTCAGTATGTCCTTTCTGCCAAGAATGAAAGGTGGTGCTCTGCAGCTGAAATTTTCTTCCAGTTTGCTGTGGCTCCAAGTTCTTCACGTATGCTGTAAGGTGTAAAAGAGCATGACAGTAGTTAAAACTACTGCAAGACTGACAAGGCAGCTCCATGGAGGACCTTGGAGTCCTGGTGGACAGTAAGTTATCCATGGGACAGCAATGTGCCCTTGTGGCCAAGAAGGCCAATGGCATCTTGGGGTGCATAAAGAAAACTGTGACCAGCAGGTCCGAGGAGGTTCTGCTCTCCCTCTCTTCTCCCCTGGCGAGACCACATCTGAAATACTGTGTCCAGTTCTGGTCTTGCTAGTTCAAGAGGGACAGGGAAATACTAGAGAGAGCCTGTGAGGATGATGAAGGGACTGGAACATCTCTCTTACGATGAAAGGCTGAGAGTCCTGGAGCTGTTTAGTCTGGAGAAGACTGAGAGGGGATCTCATTAATGTTTACAAATATCCAAAGGGTGGGTGTCAAGTAGAAGGGGCCAGTCTCTTTTCAGTGGTGCTCTGTGACAGGATGAGAGGTAATAGTCACAAACTGGAACATGGGAATTTCCACCTCAACATGAGGAAAGATTTCTTTACTGTAAGGGTCACAGAGCACTGGAACAGGCTGCCCAGAGAAGTTGTGGAGTCTCCTTCTCTGGAGACTTTCAAAACCACCTGGATCTGTTCCTGTGTGGCTTGCCCTGGGTGATCCTGCTCTGGCAGGGGGGTTGGACTTGATGATCTCCAGAGGTCCCTTCCAACCTCTATCACTCTGTGATTCTCTTGTGTTGTTTTGGGATGGTTGTGAGAAAGGAGGAAAGAAATGATAAATATAGACAATTATTTGCTTACATTTGATTTGGTGCCTTTTCTCTTCAGAGCAGACTGATGATATCTTGGAGTCGTGGGAAAAACTTGTAGGCCCTGAAGCAGGGCTAAGGATCATGCAAAGAAGAGACAAGCAAAGATCAAAGTGGTATTGTAGATGTTGTAATTGCAATGCAGTTACATTATTAGATCATAAAATGTAACAAGATTTCAAATAATATGTTCTTAAGATGTTGGTTTCTGTCACTTGAAGGTGATCTAGTATAATTTAAAAAATGCAGAGGTCCCAACTCAGTATGAAGCAGGTCAGAAACAAGAAGCTAAGTAAAGTGGTGGTCAGTGCTTGCTTTATGCAGGCACTGTCAAAGATGAATTCACAGACCTAAGGATGTTGACATATTCTATTACTGAAGATGGAACAGAGACAGCTAAGTTCATATGAAAGCTACTGCATTACAAGGAGTAATGCTAAAGTGGGCTCTTGACAAGTTAAGACCATTTTGAGAAAGGGCTGAAAATACGTTCTGCAGCTGTTAGAGGAAGAAATAGAAGACGTGCTAGGCATAACAGACTAGAAGGAGATATGGACCAACTTGTCCCTGGCTACACTGGCAAGAGCTAGAGGCAGTATTGCAGTGCAGATGCCACTCTGCTTCTACTGCTGAGGGGGCTGGAACTGTGACTTTATTTTTTTCTTTTCTCCTTTTATTTATTTTTCCCCCCCCCCCTCCTTTCTCAGCTTTCTTATTGAAGTTGGACAAGCTGCACTGCTATAACCTTTCTGGTTGCTGGCAGAGAGGAGCAATGTCTACTTTTCCTGTGTTGTTTACTCTCTTTGCTCCTTCATTGACTTTGTTTACCTATCAGAAATGTTCTGAAATGTGTGTTCTGCAAAAAGGCATGTTTGTGAAAATAAGTGTTTGATCTTTACTGCAGCTCAGAATGAAATTAGTAAGATGTTTAAAGTTTCTCTATGGAAATCACTTGCATAAGAGGCTGGAATGACCTTTGTGCATCTTTGTAAACAAAAGAGATGAATGAGGCTTGTAAGTGATACGATGTGTTAGTGTAAAGGGATTAAATTCTTTCCTGAAGCATGTTCATTTAAATTCTTAAGTTTAACTTTTAAACACCTCACCTGAATAATTTTTTTACATTCCCTGTATAGCTAATTATTTCTGAATTAACCTGTCAGTATAACTTTGGTTATTCAGAATAAATGGTGTTGTAGAACCTTTGTTCATTTGATAAAAAGGGAGATGCAGAACTGTATTCAGTATTTCAGCGGTGCGCTATGGAAGAGTTATGGCTAATTAACATTTGACTTTCTTCTGCTCTTCAGTGTTTTCTGTGTTTGTGTATTGGTCTTAAAATAGTACTTTATTCTTCTGCACTTAAAAAAATAATCAGGCTCTTTATGGTGATTGTGCTTGCAGATGTGTACAGTTATAAGTAGGATTTTTTTTCTGCCTTAAAAGCTAGATGACTGTCCCACCTAATCTGTTGAAAATACAGTAGATGAAGAAATTGTGTTGGGTGGGAGGTTTTGTAGTAACCAGCAAACCTGATACCTTATCCAGGTGCATTGAGATGTAGTATAAATAATAATTTCAAATCACTTAATTCTCCTGAATTCATGCAGTATTTAAATACTAACAGTTGAATGGCTTTAAGGACTTTTTTTTCTTGTTGAAGTTATAAGGGTGTGAAAAAAATTACTGTCTCCTAGCCAAGGAATAAGTTTTCCTGGCCTACAGTAGCTGTGGAAAGTTAAGCCTGGATATTCCCAGAAAGAATTTCATGGCAGCCACCAGACTCCTTGCTATTCTGTGTCTTTTTTCACTGTGAGAAATGTTGGAAATGCATTAAAATATAGTCCTTCTGTCTGCCTTTTTTTTGTCTCTTGGCTACTGTAGGTATGCCACAGTTTTAGTGCTTCCTGTGAGGTGTTGCACTCTTCTGGGAATTTTGAATGTAATTTATATGATTACAAAAGTGAAAAGGAGTTGCATTTAAGAAAATACAGTGAACGTGTCACTATGGGTAGATTGTCTGATTTATTTGCTAAGATCTTGTAAAAAATAAGATGTTAGTCTGATATTTCTTTTCTCTCAGTGGACATAAGTAGAGTTTTGCTTTTAATGGATGTGTATTTCCACAAAATTTGTAAAAGCCTATTTATTTTTGAGCCTTTTTCTTCTACTCTCTGCATGTTTTGCTTCTCTATTAAATTTGTATGAGTCCCTCTCTTCTGATACTTCAGTGATAGGCTCTAAGGAACTGTATGATTAACTAGGGGGTTTTTTGTAGGAAAGCAGGCTCAAAATCTTGTCTTAGAATCCCTGCCACACAGAAGACAAAAATACTCAACTGTTTTTAAATGTAACTGTTGCCTGTGATTGAACAATCGTGCCTTGCTAGTTAATATGCATGAGAGAGTCTCTTCAGTATTTTTATTTTGCTTGGCTTCTGACCTGACTCAATAACTTTATCTTTCAGTACCAAGATAAAGAGGAAGTTGTTTTATGGATGAATACAGTAGGACCCTACCACAATCGCCAAGAAACGTACAAATACTTCTCTCTTCCTTTCTGTGTGGGATCAAAAAAAAGCATCAGCCATTACCATGAAACTCTAGGAGAAGCACTTCAAGGAGTTGAATTGGAATTTAGTGGTCTTGACATCAAATTTAAAGGTAAGCAATCAAAAGTGCATTTAGTCACTTAAAAAAACCCACAAACCCTTAAAACTTGATTTTTGAACTAGAAGAACTAAAAATTTGGTTCTGCTAGCAACTGCGTGTGTTTTCTACTGTTGCTTGAAACGCCCTGCAAGGTTGTCTGCTACTGTGGGCTTTTCAGTTTGCAATAAATTTTTCAGTTATATGTTATTTAAGGAATGCTTGCAGCAGATAACATGCTTCTGAAGTAGCTGATTACATTTTTAAGAGTGAAACTAAGCTTTCTGCATGTGAACAATTAAAAATATATTTACTGGATTTAATATTCCAGAATTATCAGTTCTGAAGATGCAGTTTTTTCCTGTGGTGTTGAATACTTGCAGACTCTGCAACTGGAAAGGAATAGCAAGGGCTCAACATATCAGAGTGTGTAATTTTTACTTCCTTTAATTGCCCCATCTCTACAAAGAGATTGTGTTATTCCAGTGACAAGTGTACTCTATAGATGCAGTACCAAATTGAAAAGGCTGGAAGGCTTGTGAGTTCACATTTGCTGGTATAATGTCTCCTATTCCCAGTTTTATTTTCTGAAGTTTATCCATAGTTAATTTATTCCCCTACCATATAAAATTTTGCTAGATCAGGTATTTCATTTTTTGCCTGGGAGTGCTGAGCAGATTGTGCTGTTCTGTAGCTTGCTTTTGAGCACTTCTGTCCTGCACCTGCCCTTTTCCTTATTGACCTGGCGATAGTAATTTAGTAATTTATTTTTATAGTGGAAGTGTTGAGGTGATATCAACAGAAGAAAATGGACTGGCTCAACATCATGAACTGGTTTAAACACTTGAAAAATTTTCTTTTTTACTGCTCCAAAAAAGAGAGAGCCTCTGTTGTGCCAGAAGTACGTGCAGTAGTCAGGCTGGTTGAGATTTGGAAAGCATGGTCATCTTTTTTCCTGAAATAACAGATTAGGTAGATGAAACTTACAGTATATCTTTTGGCTCCTCTTGTGACCACTGTACAGTCTGTAGTCAGATGTATTTATTTATGCATCTGTATGTATATATATCTGTATGTCTTTTCTGCCATTTCTGAGGGAAATAGGCAGAAACAGAGCTTTTGACAAATCCATTGTTCTGTGAACACACTCTCAAATACTTCTGTAAAATAATACTGGAGAAATTAATGAGTTTTTGTTTCAGTAGTTCTTTAACAGAAAAAAAAAAAAAAAAAGATACATAATGTCTCTTCTCTCAAACAAAAATAAGTACAGATTGGGTAATACTGAACCTCTCCAGCTCTGCAGTGCATGGAAATTGAGACCATTCCTGTTTGGTTAAGAGAAATCTTTTGAAATTCAGAACTACAGGGAGCCAAAATCATCCAGGACTAACATGAATTCAAAAGGGTAGAAAAGTGCTGTGGTTTTAGTATTTTGTGACTGTTTTGGTTTTGATTATGTCCTTGCCTTATTAGTTTATTTGCTGTCTTCTGTAGCTCTTTACAACCGGTAAACTTGTTTTCTTTAAGTCTTCCTTTGCTTTCAGGTTAGGATTTTCAAATGCACAACTGCTTGTGCTGATGTTTTGACACAGAAAGCTTTAAATTTTCTCTTATAATTTACTGTGGAAAAATTGAGTGCAATTTCTTAAGGATTTAAGGCCTGAGCTTCCACTCATACCAGTTTTTTCAGGCACTTGTTGGCACCGCTGTTTGCTTTACCAGTGCATACCATGTATGTAGTTGCTATATTGGGTTATATTCTTCCAGATAGGCTGAATATGATGTGTCATTCAAAACAGGCTTTCAATGGGTAGGTAAGAGCAGAGATTTCAAAAAGAATCAGCTGTTTATGTCTTGCACGGATTAAGTGGTTGATGTGCTGGCACATTTCCCAGCAGGTCATGAATTGCTCTTATCCATGTCCTTTGTTGCTTTTCAGAAGTTTATTTATTATTATTAACACATTGGTGCTCTGTGTAGATTGATAATCTGTATTGGATCTTCATTGAATTTAACCCCTAACCAAAGTGGCTGCAGGTGAGGTGTTTTCTATAAGGCAGATGGTACATGGTGGCTGGTTGATGGCTAAGTATGTGTACATGAGCTGGGAAGCTGTCCATGTGCAGTTCTAGTTTTTTCCTTTACAATCTGTGTCCTCTGGATAAATGAAGACGACAATGATCTCATTGCTGATAGCTGGTATCCAGCAGGCTCTGTATCAAGAAGTGCTTTAGTATTTCTAGCAGTGGATCCATAAAATGAAATCTGTGTGGGTGTCCAACTCTATCTGACTGTCTTTAATCTGCTATTAAAAGTATTAAAATATAATTTTTTCAAAATTTCAGAATAACCAGTATAATTTATTTGTAGCAGTAGCTATTAGTACTTAATATAAAATAATGTAAAATTTGTTGAAATCCAAATCCACTTGATACACAGGTTTTTAAAGTAGAAAAACGAGAGCAAAGGATTGTTATTTGAGATTTATTCTTTACAGGCTTAAAAGCTGTCATAAAAGCAGTTCTCATAAAAACAATTTATGTCCAGCCCATCTAAGGAAAATTTAAATTTCATAGACCAGCCCTTAAAATTTGGCACTTGCATAAAGAATTCTTTTCCAATTCACTTGTTGAAATGTGATGGTAGCTCAGGTTTTTGATGATTCTTTAATGGCAGATGATCTTGTTCTTGGCTGAAGTAGTGTTCACTAAAAAATAATTGTAACTGAATTATATCAATGAAATTGATTTTTTTTTTTTTAATGGATACATTGTATTTCATTATACTTGATCCATGCTCCTACCTCCATACCAGGGGTTGTGAAGTTGCTGCAATGAAATTGAAACAGTTGTTGGTGATTTGTGTGTGTGTGTTTGGTTTTTTTCTTAACAATTAGAAGCTTATGTTTTGTGCCCCATAGATTCATATGGTTTTAAGAAAAAGATAGAGCTTTGAGAAGTGTTGAGTATCTGACATCTACAGCTGAAATAATTAACAGCTGCTCAAGTACCTTTCAATAATCATTTAAGTGCTTGAATATGCATTTAGACACCTGCTTTTCAAAATGTTGGTATGACCATCTGAAAGACTTGTACAGATTTTATTCATGAATATGTGAATCAGATCTAAGTTCTGAGTTAACAGGTAATGATGTTTTTCTTCATGTGTGTTTGGGATAGTGGCAAGACTAACAGTTACATGTGTTTTTCCCCTGTAAATGAGTGTCATAAGAGTTTACAATATTAGACTAGATTTGGATTCTATACTTTTAGATTTTTATTCACTGGAGTAGAGGGGAATTAGAATTGTTCTAATAAATTGGCTTCTGCAGTAAAATCCAGTTCTCAACATAGTTTGAATGGACAGCAGTAGCAGGTAAGTGTGAAACTGCATATTGTTCATCATATTTGAAGAAATACTTAGGCTCCAACTATCAGTTACTGAAGTGCCGTAGACTGTGTAAGTGAAACTGTCAGTTGAATCAGTGGCTCTTGCCCATATTTTTGAAATAGGATAAGAAAATTATGTCTCTGCAGAAATGTGTTCTTTTGAGACTGGAGATTTGCCCTTGAATGCTCATAGTGGTGACTGGTGGGGCAAATCTACAGTGTATTCAAGAATCCATAAGGTAGTGTTTCTTTTTGTATTTAAAATTGTGTCATGTGAAAGGATACCTGCCACCATATGGGTAGCTGGATTTCCCTTCTGTTACAAATATGAACAATGTTGTTCTTATATCACAGGTCTCAAATCTGTATAAATACCTTTGTGAAGAAAGTAATGAATTTTTCACATACACTTATATACAAATATAACTTTTAAGTTTTCAGATGACTTAATCTCTTGTCAAGATAAATCTAGAGTAATAATGCTTTTCATGCAATTTGTCAAGTTCTTTATTTGACCATTTGAGTTGACACCCTCTGTTACACCTGAGACCTAGTGAATTATTAAATGTATTGAACACTGGTATCACAGTGTCTTCAATTAGAAAATTGATGTTTTACATTGCCATACAGTACCTATTAAAGAAGATGAATTTAAAGAGGAAAAGGATTTTTTGACAGATTTTAATTTTTCACTTACTTAGAAGTGTTATTATATGACCATACTTCTAAGTGAAAACTCCTTTCCCAAGATTTCCTTCTGCAGCACCTCTACAAAATGCAGCAGCCATTCAGGATGATGTTCAGAGTTGTACTAGGACTTGATCCTAGAGGTCTTTTCCATCCTAACTGGTTCTATGATTCTCTGTGTTTGATTAACACTCGGTTGATCTGACTGTTCATAGGAAATTTGAAATCTGGCATAAGCACACCTGCTTTTGTAATGAGTCTTGTGTTTATGCCTGTTTAAAATTTGCTTCATGTGCTACTGATGTTAGTGAAGCTGTGTTATATAGCAGATGTTACCTCTGACATCCCTGAAGTAGGCACAACGCAAAACATACCTTTAGCTTCACACTCCTCTTGGATACACACACAACCACAGCTTGAATAGGAGCTGTCTAACACAGGCAAAACTTTAGATCTGATAAGGCTGTAATGAAGAAGACTTCAGCTTCCCCAGTTGCTGATTGCTACTATAAGCTACTTTGATGTGATCATTTAACAGTGTGGATTTAGGCTAATCCTGTCCTGTAACTAAATGACACCTTCAGCATTCTCTGTGGCTGGAGGAAGGACCACTTGTCTTCATTCCTCTTGCCTTCATTCATTTTGTGTTAGGGGGAGGTGAGAGGATCTCGTGTGGCTGGAATGAGACACCACATGTAAAGTCACGTTTGTTTTTCAAGAATTGCATAAGGTTGTTTCTAATGATTCTGTTGGGTTTTTATGTGCGCGCCCTGGAATAACTTGTAATGTAGTTGTTCCACAGTTGACTGTAATATTGCTGTCATGTTTTTTAATAACACTGGGAGTAAAAGCCATTAAAATGGATGAAGACTTTTTTTGGTGGCACGTTGCTGTCTGCAGCCTCGCTGTATGTCAGTGCAGACATTTTACTTCAAATGATTTTTCAGGTTGGTTTTTTTTGCTCTTTGCTTTCTTGTTTGTTTGGTTTGGTTCACTTTGTTTGTTTGTTTGGTTTGGTTTTTAACAGCAAAAGCCACTGTTTACATCCCAGGGCATTAGATGCTGAATGACTAGTTTCACTTGGTAAAAACAGGAAAAAAACCCCCAACAAAACAACAGGCAAATTCTATGAGTCTGAAAGCCATGGAGTAACTTCATGTTAGATTACAATCTAACACTGATTGTGTCTTGGTTAGTAACTGCAAACAATGGCTTCTGTATTCAGGCTGTAAAATGGGAAAGGTTTTTAAAAAGAGCACTTGTAGTTCATGTGAGTTTTTTATTTCACTAATAGCACTTGCTCCTATCCCTGTGTTCTCCTCCACTTGTGCTGGTATTGCTGTGTGTGTAAGAGCCACCTAAAACCAGCCTGGCACCTTGTAGCACTTCACCAGATCAGGCTTCCATGCTCCAGTGCTGGGTGATGCTTCATTTAACAACCTCTACCATTTTTTTCTTTTACACTTTTTTTAATTCACAGTATATTTTCATTTGACCTCTGTGTATTGAACAGTCCTTTATCAGTTAAAAATTTAATATTATAAATGTGTTGCCCTTTATTTGACTATAGTATGAAAATCCTAGAGAGTGAATAAAATACCAAGTATTTTGGATCGAGTTAATCCCTACTTAGCAACAAATCCAGAAGATCGGAATTCTGATTTGGTTTTTTTATGTAATTAATGTCAAGATGACTCATTAAAAAAAAAAAAAAAAAAATCTGTTCAAGTGAAAAAAGTGCTAAGTAGAGGCTTTTTTTTTTTGGGAACACAGTATAGGATCCAGTTCAGTAGAGGCATAAATGCGAACTGAGGCCTGAATTTGTGTGTTTCAGCTGTGGTGCTTCCTTCAGTGGTTTCCTTCTCCAGAGTGTATCAGTACAAGTCCTGAAAATGTAATTCATGGCCTAAAAGTCATCTTAGAACACTTGTTGACTTGAATAGTTTTGTTACTTTTTTTTTTCTCCAGCAAAATTTTTATTGCCTAATAATTGCCTAAGTCAGTCTGATTTTTTATTTATTTATTTATTTTTTTTATGAAAAAATGAAGCTTAGAGTGCATTTGTGCTGTCTTGGAAGAAACAAAACTAGAAAAATGCTAATATTTTCATAAGAAATAGGAAAAAGAGGTGCTTGCATTCCAGAAGAGCCCGGAACGCTATTTTCTCCGGGGCTATAGGAAATCATTGCAGCTATGCAGGACTGCTGTTGCCTGGTTTCTTACTCTCTTGCCTTCACCAGGCTTTGCTTCGGTTTTGCTTGACCAGGTCACTAAACTGAGCATATTTTAATTTTGACATAGTGTTGTTATTAGAGAATTATTATTTTGTGTTGGAAATACTCTACTTACTGGTGCTTTTTCTGTGCAGGTGATGTGATTTGGTTTTTAAGCTTTATTTTGCAGTTAGCATAGGAGAAAGTAAGTGGAATTTTGATACAGATTAGAGCTGTACTTGAGACACAAATTACTTTTATCTGCTAGAAATCGGTCTGCAATTCCAGTAATGACTAAAAGAGGAGAGAGGGGAAGATGGAATTATTTATGTGAAGTGGATGGTTTGGTTTTTTGTCTCTCAATCTGTTGCTGCCTGAATTCTTGCAAATATGAACCCTTCTGTCTTTTTTCCCTTGAAAAGGAAACATAATGGAAGTATATTGGGATGTGAAAGAGTGGCTGCTAACTGCATTACGTAGAAATTGTAGATGGGGAAAAATAGCTTTCTGGTTTAAAGAGGTGGATTTATTTTATTTCTGAATGCAGCCTCTTGTGCATTCTTTGAATTATTTCTATTTTTGTCTTTTTTTTTCCCCTACCTTAACCCTCACTGCTTGTTTCTTCCTTTATGGCAGTTTCTTGAAAATTGCTGTGAACTTTATAAAGTTTTCATTTTTATGAACAGTATTCCTAGTCAGTGAGCCTGATTATTATCAAATGGAGAGATAGTATCATACACAGTTTTAGGTATTTGTTAATCATTTCATACCCTTTGTTAAAGTCAAAGAGGTCTCATGGTCTGTCCAGGTAAGGCTGCTGTAAGCTAATGGATCTCAATTTAGTGTGGGTGAAGTAGCAAAAGGATACTTTGAAACTTTGTCTTACCCAGTCTGTGGGAAGCTTCTGGGTATGGAAGGGTGGAATTGCAGAAACAATCATGGGATTGCTTTAATGGCACCTTTTTAAATGTCTTCTTTTTGTTACATACTTGAGGATAGGCAAGAGGGGTTAAAGACTCCATCAGTGTCCGTTCCTTCATTTGCTTCCTTTGCCTTTGCTTTGAGCCAGCTCATTAATAAATCATTAACTGTGCCTTAATTTTTTGCAGATGATGTAATGCAGACCACTTACTGTGAAATTGACTTGGACAAAGGAAGAAGAGATGCATTTGTGTATGCTATCAAAAATCACTATTGGTACCAGATGTATATTGATGACTTGCCAATATGGGGTGAGTGATACTATGCATAAGCAACTTAATTACAGCTACAAGAATCCTGTGCTAGTGGGTTTCATGGAGTCATTTAATAACTAAGCTTCATTACAAGAATCTCACAAGTATGTAGAATTTATGTAACCAAATAATTTGAAGGATTATTGCATTGAAAGAACAGTAGGATGGCTTGTACTAGTGAATTACATAGACAGGGAAAAGCTGGTTTCTTTTTCAAGCAAGTTTCTGATTTAATAATACCACGTTCTTAGGGTTAAATTCTTTTAAATGTTTGAGTGGTAATTAGGTCAGATATAAGGTTCATGCTAATTTGTTCATGCGTAACAACTTCTGTAAAATTCTTTGCATGTTTAAACTTTATTTTGCTAGTTCTTTTGTTCATTACAAACCAAGAGTTGTTTGATTTATGCTAATTCAGAGGCTTTTAACACTTTTGCAAGTGCAGTCTGGTTATACAAAGGAGTTTTACAGTTCTTAAAATTGCTCTTGCTGGGTGTTATTAATCTGGTCTTAGGAGTACTTGTATCTTGAATAAAAATTTATGTCCTTATTGCCATTATCTTCGAAAATCTTGTGGTTTTTTTTTTTTTCTTTTTATTCCCTTGTAACCTGTGATCACATGACTACTAAAGAGTGCTCTGCAGATTGCACTTTGCACTGATAGCAATCGAGCAAACCCCCCAAACCCTGATCTCCCTGTTGTAGATTATAAACTGAAGGGAAATGAAAATCACCTCAAGATGCGTTATTGAAGTGAAGTCTTTGTTGCCTGAGTTCCATGGAAGAAGTAAAACCACCCAAAATAAACAAAATCCCACAATACAGTTCCAGCTACGTGAGAAAAGTCCTTTGATGGGTAGTATGCTAAGTAATGCTACCCATTGTTCATTCATTCTGACATAGGGTGGGTTTTTTAGCTCTTGTAATTTTAATTGGTATTAGAAAGTAGCTATCTGATGAACATGAGCTCCAGACAGGAATGCTAGTGTTTAAATTGACTATTTATCTGTTAGTCAGGAAGCAGGAAGGTTTTTGCTTTTTCAAGAATCTGCTTTTACAAGGTACCATTATAATGCCTGACAGAAGAAGTACTCCTATATCGTATCGGTTCTTTTCAGCCAGGTTGCTTAGTGCGTGTCACAGCTCTGTGGCAAAGCTTGGAGTACTCTAATTAATCTGTGTGGCCTTTACTATACTTGTTACACAGTTGCTGATAGGCTTTTTAAAGCATGAGTGAATGGCAATTGTTGCTACAATTTTTTTTAATGCTTTTGGCCTTCCAGCAAAAGATCAATAAATGATTTTCCTAGACTAGTGGCAGCTACGTCGTAGGCTTTAGACTGCGCAAGAGTGGTGGATGCTAAGATGACTTACTTGGAATCCTCTGTGACTAATGAGTCTTGGAAACTTTCTTTGTTTAGGACTGATTTTTCTGATCATATCTGGGAACATTTTTTCTCACCTTAAATACTGAAGAACAAATATACTTACTAAATCTTCTATTCACTGACTACATTTCATGCTCTCGGCTGAAGAATCTCTTTTATTTTGATTCCAATGTTTTTCACCTCTTCAGCAATAATCTTTATATATATAAGAAGTCCTTCCTAATGCTACAGCTAAGAAACGTGTAGAATCTAGCTACTAACTTTGTATGATACTAAGAACCTGGTTTTGATAGTTGTTTAGAACCAGGACCTCAAGTTGTGAAATAGATGACTGCAGTATTTTAAATACTGGTAGTATTATACGAGGGTATAATCTGACATCAAGTGTGAAAGAAAGCAGTGCTAACAATTTTGGTCTATGTCTTGTGTGGGCTAGGTAAAACTAGCAGGACTGCAGACTGAGCAGTCACTATTACCCTGTTTTTATTAAAGAAAAATAAAAATTAATCAGTCATTGCTGGGGGCTGAGGAAGGAGTGGATGCACCTGAACTGATCAGAAATATAGCTGCAAGTCTGAGAACAAGTCTTTTAGACGTTTGTGTTCCAAGCACAGTTTAGAAAACTGTGAATATAGCTTATCTGTATTAATTCTGGTTTCGCTAAATCTTTGTTCAGCTGGAATATTTCAGGCTCTGAGTACTAAAACTTAAAGCTTTGAGACTTGCTGCTCAGTGAAGAGTTTTAATTATTATACATATCTCTGTTATGAATATGGAATGAGTGCCACCATACACATGGTGCCTCCAGCTTGTTGGTGTCTTAGACTGTCTTGTGTGGTCCATATATAATATGGTGGTAGAGTTACTAAGGAAAAAGTAATCTCTTGCTTGCTTGAGTGTCATCAGATAGCTGTTAATTTCAACAACTGTAATGAAAACCATTAGGACTGATGAAAGTGCACAGGAGTAAGAGCTTTAGTTATGATGGCATCTCTGAAGTACTCTGAACACTGAGAAGGTTTTTTTAAAGATACTGTCCAGAACTGGTTACACGCAGCTTGCATTAAAAATACCTTGTGCTGATTTGAACAAATTTTTTTGTTTTGTTTGGTTTGGTTTTTTGTTTGTTTGGGTTTTTGTTTGTTTGTTTGTTTGGGTTTTTGTTTTTGTTTTTTTGTACTATCAAAAGAAAGTAAGCATTCTCTGAAATTTAAATAAAAGGATTGAGATGGTGTTAATGTTTGCTGAGAATTCTAGGCAACTTCTGTTCAGATCTGTTGTTAAAGCAAACCACTCACTTCTGGGCTTATCAGGATGGATTCGTAGCACTCTTCCTGTGTCCTGGCAAACTTTAGTTAAATTCATGTTTTATGTTTTTCATGGTTTTCCACCTTGGTAAGGCTTACTGACGTGCAAGTCATATGCACAATCATTAATATCTGAAATTATCCTTAGGAAATCCTCAAAAAATGCCCTAAGGAGTACTCCATTTTCAGTAAGGACTAAGAATAAAATAACTGCTGATAATTAAAGGTCATGGCTTCAAACTACTGTTTGAGGGCTTTGTAAGGCTTATACTTTATTTCCTGACCTGAAAAAGACAGATCGTTTTAAGTGCATTCAGATAAAAGTATTCCATTTTCTATATTTTCCTGAATTGCTGTCCCACAGTGGAGTGCCTAGGCCTGACTGGCTTTGTTTCAGGACAACTCCCTAAATATATGGAGCACTGTGTTAGTTAAATCCTTCAGGTAGTGATTGATCAGAATGTCCTTTTAAAACAGTTTAGGGGTCTATATTGTCATGGGTTTGGATGCTACCATGGGAACAGATGGTATGTCAGGTGCTAGGCTGCATGGCACAGGCACAAACTGGTATGTGTTTCATGTGGATGGTGTATACAGGGCAATCCTGACAGATGAGCATGAGTAAAAAACATGACAGAAAAATAGCACCTTGAAGATTGAAAAGCACAGGTAATGCACAGGTGCCATTTCTTCATATACCTGCTGCTTCATGATAACCTCTTCCATATCCTTCAGCTACTTGTTCTCCCACTTCTCACCACCTTTGTGTATCTTGAGTGCTGCTTTTATTGTGGCTTTCCATCTTGTATGGTCTTGACATTAAAGGTGATGCTTGTAGCCTGTGAACTTTTTTTTTTTTTTCCCCCCAACATAATTCAGTCTCTGGAATTTTTTAGTAGTAGATTAGGAATTTGGCAGTAATTTATTGAAAGTAAGACCTTAATCATGGCTAATACCGAATTCGGTTGAGTTTTGATGCTCCAGGAACTTCTAAGCAGCTTTCCATGTTGGAAGCAGTAAAAATTTTTAGGTAAATGGTAACTTTGTGAATTTTTTCAGTGAAAGTAATAGACAGACTAATCAAAAACTATCATTCTTAGTAAGCATTCGACGCATGTGTGCAAATGAGAAGAGAAGGTATGTGGTAAGAAATCAACTAATGAGGAATATACAATGAAATTAAAATTCTTAAAGAGGAAAAATGAGTGAAGGGATAGATAGGAGATGGAAAAATACAAAGCTGTTGGCTAGGTTCTGTTCATGGAAATGAAATCTGTATTCAGCTAGTTGTTTATCTGGTAAGAATTCCAAATAAAACTAGAGGAATTGTTGTTGTCTCTGCTGGAGTGTTCATAGCTGCATGCTTTTTTCTTTTAACACCATTACAAAATGCTTCTTGCAGATACCTGTGGATTTCAAGTGTAATCCAAGTATAGAGTTGAAAAGAGCATAAGGTTTGCTTTGTTCTCTTTACTGTATTTTTGTTGCTTCTTCAGATAGCAAAACCTTTGTAATGCATGTTTTAAAAAAGTAATTATGGAGTATTTGAAGCGCATACCTGTATTAGTTACTTATACTTGTTTCCTGTGCAGGTATTGTTGGAGAAGCAGATGAAAATGGAGAAGATTATTACCTTTGGACTTACAAAAAACTTGAAATTGGTTACAATGGAAATAGAATTGTAGATGTCAATCTGACCAGTGAAGGAAAGGTGAAATTGGTACCAAACACAAAAATCCAAATGTCATATTCAGTAAGTAATTTGGTGATACATCTCTAATAAGTAATTAGACATGGTGAAGTGGCTCAAAAGTAGGTACTTGTATACCTACAACTAGGTATTGATATGTTAGGCTATATTAGAGGGAGATGCATCTTCACTCAGTCAAATATTTTCATTACTGTCAAGTGAAGGTTTTTGAAACACTTCAGACAAACTGAAGCTTTCTACAAAAAAGTGTTTTGGTGGAAAAGGAAGATATCCCAATGTGTATGGAGACTAGACATAGAGAGGAACCCTCATGTTTTATGTTTGGAGCTCTGACATTTTCATCATAGATTTGAACTGGGTTCTGAGCAAGGACCAAAACCCACTGTAAGCCTTCATACTTTTTTAAGCAGTCAGTATCAAAGCTTGTTTTGTTTATGCAATTCCAGTAGAAATTTGTCTTTACTAATAAGGTTATAAATAAGTTTTCTCTGAAGCCCTCTGCTATTAATTGAATTACTATGATAAAAGCTAATGAATAAACAGGGTTTGCTGATCTGAGATAACGATTGAGTTTTTTCAGTTCTCCTCTGTATTTATTTGATACTACTTAATCCTTAATGGTTCACTTCTCATGATCATCACTTTTCTATACTGAAATTAGTTCTTAATGCATTGCTTTTCTACAATGTGTTAACAGTTGGTGTCTGCATACAATTTGATTTCAGAGGATATTCTCACTGCTATTACATTTGTCTTGTGCTGAATAAGTTGTATAGTTTAAAGTGTAGATAATTGGTTTTTATATGTGCTTTCTAGAATTACATTTACTTTAATCTCCCTATTTCTGCTGCAGAAGTGAGTAATACTTGAGTCTTGGGGGTTTTAATCTGTCTCAGGGCTGTGGTGAGTGATAGGGGTATTGAATCTACATTTATATGCTTTCTCCTACACTGAATAAGAGAACATCTGTTGGATAGTTCCTTGTCATGTATTTTAAATAGATATGCACAAGGGGGCTGCATTTCTTTCAAGATAACTTTAAATCCTGATATTTCCTAATCTTGGCATGCTTTTGAAAAAAATCTAATATAGATTTATGCTTAATTTCTGAAATTGCTTTAAAAACTAAAATTTAACCAGTCTTGCAAAAATTCTAAAAAATACTCTGTGCTGCCTTGTTAGTATCATATAGTTCATTAGTATGATTAAATCTGCCAATCCCAAGCAGCCCTCTGTGCAGCTAGTAGAGTAACTGATAGCAGTAACATGCTGTTACCCTGTGATGGTATGGCCATAACCACATGTGTTTCCAGCTAGTTTCAGAGTTATTCACTGACAATTGGAGTGTCTAGATTGCAGAATCCTGTCTTACAGACTTTACACTGCAGCTTCTAGCTTGTAGCTTTTAAAATTTTAATGTCTGACTGCTATGGTCCAGCTTGATCCCTTTTAGCCGGTTTCCTTCTGCCAGGTTTTATCTCAGTTTATGCCCTTTTCTTTCCTATTGGCATCTGTTTTAGATCTGCTCTTGTATCTGCTCATTTACCTTGCTTTTGCTAGACTGCATCTTTTTTCTTGGGCACTCTACTCAGAGAATTTATGTACAGTTGATTTCACTGAATACCGGTCTCAGTGCATGGCAGTAGAACAGATCTCAGCTGCTGTTGGGGGACCAGGAATAGAGGGTGTTGTCATTGCTCAGTGAACCCTGATAATGTTCTCCACAAGCCTCTTTTCATACAACGCAGCACATGGAAATGTTCAGTAAAGGGAGTGTGCTATCAGAACACACACACAAAAATTTGGAAAAATTTACTGCTTTCTGGAACATCATTCTCAAACATATTTAAACATCCTCTCTTTAACCTTTGTTCTGAAATCTTGAGCAAAGTTGAGAGGATTTTTCAAAGGTATTGCCTCATTGTTTCATAAGTATCTACTATGGGAAGGACCATCATCGAATGATTCATTTGACAAAACTGAAAAATAGAGTAATGTGATGAACTTTGGTTTTGGCACCTTCAGTATGAGTGTCTTGATAAGGTCCTTTTATAATCTTGAAAATGATTTGTTGCATTTGACAACTAGAAGTTTGCATCTTTGGTTAGCTTTGCAGATACAGTGGAAACACTATTCCTTGTTCTTAGACACAAGTGTAGTCAAGATTAGCTCCATGGGGCAAGGTGGCTGATGTTCATTCTATGTCTGTCCTGTAGGTGTCAGTCCTTAAGAACACAAGTCCGTTGTTTTTTTCCAAAACCTAGATTCATATTTAAGAAAATATCTTGAAGTGGATGATTTTTAAAATATGTTTTGGGTTTCTGCATGTGAGTATAGCTGAACATACTATAATGTGTTTTACAAGTGTAGTTTTTTCTCTCTTCAGGTGAAATGGAAGAAATCAGATGTGAAGTTTGAAGACCGGTTTGACAAGTACCTTGACCCATCTTTCTTTCAGCACAGAGTAGGTATTGTTCTAAGGCAACCTTACAAAATATCCCTTCAAAATGGTTGCATTAGTTCCCATGATGTCATGAAATTTTTTAATTACTTCACTGAATTTTTGGATGTCCCAGGTGTTGTGGGACAATGAAACAGACAGGTCCAGGACTTTAGGTTTCAAATGATAGCTCTGTTGCTCAAATAGGATGGCTCCAGTTTTTCAGAGTGCTTCAGTAAATGTGCAGGCTAACTTCAAGCCTGCGGCGAATACAAGGCACTTCAAGAAAATATATTTACGTGATCAGAAGCAATGAGGTTCCAGGGACACAACTGTACAATTTGTAAGCTGAGGAAGTGTCATGCAGATGGTCATATGTACACTTTTTACTGAAGTAAATGCAAAGCAAAATGCATTAGTCTAAACTAGTCAGCGACATCAGCTGTGATGGTTTAAACTTGTGGTTGTAATCATAAGGGTAGTATACTGAGATTACTACTTTCTGAAATTAGAGGCTTAGGATTCTGTTTGAAGCTTGGGGTGAAAACCAGAAGATATGTTTGTCAGAGTCAAAATATTGCAGCTACACATTTTGGTCCCATTCCTTTGGATTTTTGTCTGTTTCTCTTTTGCTGCTTAAACCTCTTCTCTAGGAAGGCAGCAGTACATTGTGCTGCATTGCATTTACTGAGGGGGCATGTACAATCCATTTGTTTGAACTTTGCTTGTGCTTAACTAAGCTGTGATAACTTCATCCTGAGCAAACTTGGCTGTTGGAAAGCTTTATGTATGGTGTTTCACAGTTTTCATGGGACTTTCCACAAATGTAGCAGTACTTTAAGTATGGGTTTATTGTTACTTGGCTAGTGCTGACAGGATGTCCTGCTAGGCAATGATTTATGCTTACTGGAAACATTTGAAACACATTTACTGTTCTAATCCTTAAGGATGTGTTTTCTTTTTGTAGATTCACTGGTTTTCAATTTTCAATTCTTTTATGATGGTGATCTTTCTGGTTGGCCTAGTGTCTATGATATTAATGAGAACTTTGCGAAAAGATTATGCAAGATACAGCAAGGAGGAAGAAATGGATGATATGGTAAGATATGTATTTGTGTTTTTTTAAATATATATATTTTTTTTTTAGGTTTACTGTTTTCTCTTCACTGTGTTAGCAGCTTTGAATGGTTTTCTTCAGTTGGACAAAAAAACTGCCATATGTGTGTCTTGAAAGTGGTACTGGTTTTCTTTATAACATGCTCACAGGTCGCAACCCAAAATTCTGTCTGTAGTCACTGTATTAATGTTCATATCCACACTTTCTGAGTGTGTAATTAGAAGCCTGTGTTTATTCCGAAGCACTTCAGGGGATTTTAGGGACAGGGAGGGAATCTGATAGATTTTACTGTATCATGCATTCAGGTAATATATTATTTTCATTGTCTTCATACGATCTGAAAAAAACTTTTCTCCTAAATTGGATGCATTCAGGAAAGAAGACATACAGACGAAGTTGCTTTAATAACTCAGGCCTTTAATTCAAACCTAATTTGTGTGTCTGCCATTAATTGTCATGACTACACTTAAATATTTTTGTTGTTGTTCCTAGGACAGAGATCTAGGTGATGAGTATGGGTGGAAGCAGGTCCATGGAGATGTTTTTAGACCATCCAGTCATCCTCTAATATTTTCATCGCTTATTGGTTCTGGTTGTCAAATTTTTGCTGTGTCTCTTATAGTCATTGTTGTTGCAATGATAGAAGACTTATACACAGAGTAAGTATAATTGTGCCATGCCTTCCACATGTAAAAGCTCAAATGAATAAAATAATTACAAAAAATAATGTTCTAACTGGCCTGGAAAAAAGTTTGAGAGTTGTTAGTCTTTGTCTTTAGATCAGATGTAGTAATTAGAAGGGGTCTTTTAAGAAGTAATGAAACTTTGTCTTATTCTTACCGTGTGAGTTGGTCTCCTTTAATTTTACTCTTTTAATGCTTGCTTTTTACATTATTTATTTTAAAACTAGTTTGTCGTTCTGCAGCATCACTGGCCGATTATATGAAAAATAAATGTTAAAAGGTACATATTTTACTCCTGCTTTCATCTGGAGTGACAAGATACTACTGTATTTCTTAACTGTTTTCCTCGCCATGCCCTGTGAAGACTGAAGTAGGAGTGTGCTGTGTTGTGAATAGTCCTGTTTACTGCTGACAATTCACTGAGCCAATCTTATCCACAGGTCTTCTCAGGATGGAGATTTAATTTCTTTCAAACAGATACTGCTCACCATGTGTTGCATGTAAAACCTTCAGCAATAGGTGGGCTATAGTCCAGACTGGAGAGAATTAATTTAAAACAACAGATAGTACTCAACTTCAAATTTAATACACTACTAGCTGTTCACCTATTTCTCCTCCTTTACTTTTTATCTGTTTGAGATTTTGGTGACCTGACTTCATCTGTTTCTGTAGTGATTGTATTTTGGATACTGGGGGGAATTTTATTTACAAGTGCTTTGTTTTAAGCAATGACTAATTTCAAATCTCTGTTCTATTTTTCCCTTCAGTATCACCTGTAACTGATTTTAACAAGTTGTAATACTTCCAATGTGCCACTAGAGAGAACTCTTGTTTTTTAATTTAGCTGCCTTTTAATGGCGTGTTAAAAAGCCAATCTGGTACCAGTATCTTGGCATATTTTCATTTTTCATATGGTGTTATTCCCCCTTTGTGCACCACGGTTGCATTCCTGGATAGACTTACATACACATCTTTAATTTTACAGCATGTCAGCCCTTTAAGGGAGGGAATGAAACCATTTCAGAATGTTTGTGCACCGTAGGGAAGCTGTCAGTTAGTAATGGCAATTGTAAAATGTGTCAGAACAGTAATTTAAAAAAAAAAAAGTATGTGCACTTAGTCTTTTATCACAATAGACCTGTATATCACTTTCAGAGTGAATTTTATTCTGGGCATGTAATGGAACAATTGACCAAATCTGGTGCAGAAAGTTCTTACATTTGGGAAAATAGTGATGTGAGTGAAAAAGACTGTAAACCAGAATTAGAAGAGTGATTGCCTCTGTGTTCTTCATGTCTGTTAAAACTCTCAGGGATCATGCAGTCTCTAAGTGACATTTGGTTGTGTCAGCTATTAATTTATTGATACTGTTTGTGTTTTGAGAAGCTTTTCCATTAGAATATTTGAAAAACAAGCAAGTAAGCTTGAGAATAGGAAATTTTGAGATAATTTTAGATTAACATCTGCTGATCATTTTACAGGTAGCCTCGATTTACATATGTCACTTCAGACTGTGCGTGGCCTTCTGGGGTTTTGGATGTGTTTCTAGGATGCCTTAAGTTAGGAGAAGTGTTAAAACTGGTTTCTGTCTAACTGGTAGCTTTCAGAATGGAACTACTGCTTCTTATTTTTAAAAGACAAATGTTAGCATAACACTCCTTTAGCATGTGTGACTGGCAGGTATATTTGCCTAGTTGAACTCATGCAGACATGGAAGCCAGTTGTAACAAAGATTACTTCTTTGGGTAGGGCGGTCATACAGTAATGGTTCGTCAAAAGCCAAAATACCAGTGGTTTGGTATCTCTCAGAACAACTAATGTGAAGAAAGTACAGCAAGCTGGCTGAAAACCTTCTGCTTTTTTGCTACCTAAGAGTTGCAGAGGGACATGTGGAAACAGCTTCATTATATCTTGCTATTCTTAGACATGATTTTTAAAAATGCATTTGGAGATGGTTTTTGTGATTTTTAAAATTATTAGCTTTGCCTGGAAAATTTCAAAAAAAATTATTGCCACAATGAGTACTCTAACATTTAATGAGGTGATAATTTAAAAATGACTCAGCTCTTCTGACTGGACTACTCCATGCTGATTTGTGGCTTCATTATGGTATTTATAGTTTCTAAATCAGGTTTTCTAATTTTCTGTAAGATGAACACTTTCAAACTTAGAAGTTAATTTCTAAGGGATGGCAGAAACATCATTTACAGTCTTAGCATATTTCTGTTAATACTGGCCTTTATATTAAGTAAAGAGGACCTTTCATTTGCAGTGGTTGAACCTAACATTTAATATGTCCTGTAAATAGTTTGGTTCTTTATACACAAGGTGCACACATCCAAATGTTGATGGTATTCTGATCAGAGGTGAGTTTTTGTACTTCATTGAAAATAAATGGATGCGAGAAAATAATTTAGTATGTCAAAACTATTTCTCCCAGATTGAATTAGACTTGGACAGAAGCTCTGGATACAATTCTCATTTTTATGCAGATTTTGTAATTTAAGCACTTCAAAATTTTCATATTACCTAAAAATACTAAATAACTTCTGTACATGTTATACTGTAGTCTCTTGCTCTCATACTGCTTGTTTTCCTATTTCATTTATCAAAAAAATCCCTTCTTGTAGGAGAGGATCAATGCTTAGTACAGCTATATTTGTTTATGCTGCAACATCACCAGTGAATGGATATTTTGGAGGAAGCCTTTATGCTAGACAAGGAGGTAAATTGTTTTCATGTTTCAGCATTTTCATTGTGTTGTTAAATGGAGAATTGTTATTTTCTGATTTGCACCGGTGTAGAATTGTCCTTATGGAGTTAGGTTATTCACATGGAATCCATTAAGTTCTTAATAAAGAGAAAATATTTTGTGTGTTTAACTTTCATATTATTTCCTATTCAGTACAGGCTGCATATTTTAACTAAAGATTGCTGAAGTCTTTGGTTAATTTAGAAGGAATAAGAGCTAAAGAACTGTTAGCAGTTGTATCTTACTAATTGCTTCTTTTACTCTCATATATAATTGCTTGGCTCATGACATCCAGACCGTAAGAGTCTCTCCCTCTTCTGTAACATGCTGTTAAACAGCTCTTGGCATCTTCACCAGATGACTCCTACATAGCCTTCCTCTATAGATACCAGGAGGTTCTGTTTATTAACATGGAAAGGATGAGTATCCAGTATTTTACTAGACTGTTAATTGTGGCTGGGGGAAAACTGTTTCTAGCATCTTTTAAAGAAGGTTATTTTACTTTCCAGTATGTGCTCTGCTTTATGTGTAGCAAATTCATAATGAGTATCAGTAGAGAGCAGAAGCCCAGTAAAATTGTCAGAACAGATTTCGACAGGCTGTCATCAAGTGCTTCCCACTATGCCTCTGAGTTATGACCAGTTACATCCTTGCAGTCTACTGGCTTCATCCATTCCCTTTGCTGCAGTAAAAGAGTAATCAATATCTATTATGTTCTACAGTGCCTTAGAAAAAGTAATTCTGGTAAGTTCGCATGACATATTTGTTAGTAGTATTCAGTCTCATCTACTCTGAGTTTGGAGGTTAGCTGTTTCTTACCATGTGATGTGTATAAATCTAGAGATTTGTAGAAAAACAGGTCTAGGTAAATTAGGGTTGCTGTTCTAAAATGTACTGTGCTCTGTAGTTGAGCAGATTTGCATTGGTCGGTTGGTTTGTTTTCTACAGATCAAACGTCTATCAAACCATGAAATGCTGATTATGTTGGCTCATGGTGAAAATACATATGATGGTCTTGAAAAGCATATGCTAGTTTGCTGACTTTATTTAGTGCATGTTACAGATGCATCTGCAGTGTATTAAATTAAAATATAGACAGTTTAGACAGCGAAGAGCATAGAAAGTAAAGGGAATACAGACAAATTGCTAAGTTATTGCCCAAGATAGACTTTTTGAGGTCTTCATGGAGCTCCAAACTTAATAGTAACTGCTAACAAGTGTTACTGTTCCCTTTATGCCTGAGTTTTAGAAATCACTTTCCTTCTGTTTTCTGCTGTTGATGATGTCCAAGTTCAGCTTTGCTGGATATTAAATGCTGTGGCATTTTGCTTTATAACAGGTATAGCCAGTACCTTTATGCATCCTGAATGTATGGTGTCAACTTAGTTGGGTCAAGACAACCTGAAGCATATGCTGCCTGAAAGCAGCTGTAGTGCTGCATTGTCCTGTGAGCAGCATTGAGCTCCCAGTGCTGTCAGGGTGTTGAGCAGGCTCTGCACAGGGCCAGCTCTGCTGTCTGTCTCTACTGATCTGCAGCTTACATACATGCTTATGTTTCATGCCCTGGTTTCTTTGGCCAGTTTAGCATATGCTGTTCTTCAGCTGAAAGGTTCTCACACTCTGTCCCTTTTCCTGTCTCTTCACCTGGCCTAATATATTGATAAATGTGCTGCTTCTTCTGAGTTGCCAGCAGTCAAATGAAGCTATTATTTGACTCCTGGCTCTTGAATCAGTGTGGTAATTGTTACTTATTTCTTTGATCTTTTCGGGGGATAAATGAAATACCTATATTCTGAAGAGCTTGCTGATAACTTTTTTATCTAAATACCCTGTATCTCACCACTCCGATTGGAATGTCCCTTCTTACAGGAAGGCGATGGATAAAGCAGATGTTCATTGGAGCCTTCCTTATTCCAGCAATGGTGTGTGGAACTGCCTTCTTCATTAACTTCATTGCCATCTATTATCATGCTTCAAGAGCTATACCTTTTGGAACCATGGTGAGTCATTTTACTGGAGAATTTAAACACCGCTGTAGACGCAGGAAATCTATGTTTTAGTCTAAATACAATTGTGACTCACAGCTTTAGCTTCCTAGTTAGAAATTTATTCTGGGATGGGTTTAAGGTGCCTCAAGTTTAATTTGTTTTAATCACAATAGCAACAGCTGCTAACAGCAGTCTTCTCTGCTTAAAATGACACTTCTGCTTTATATTCAAGCTTAGTGTTGTAACATCATGGGAAGTTACCAACTTGAGTTTTCTTCTGCACAGCCATTGCAAACTGGTTGTAAGCTAAAATGCAACACAAAAGGATTCCAAATCATTGCAGTCAAGCAGAAAAAAAAATACAAATAAAAGATAAGGCAGAAGTATGAGATGAGACATCCTGAGGAGATCTGTCTTTACAAAAATGAATCACTGCTTTCACTTTGTAAAGTGATATTTAGTGTCCAGTTACGGTCTTGTGCCTGTGTATTAACCATGTCACTTCAAAAACAATGCTAGCTGGATTACTTTCTCATTTAATCATGATGACTTTTCCTATTTCTTGTGGCTTGTCAGGATTTTGTTTGTTTTCTGGCCCTTTCGAGCAACCTCAAATACCCCTGTGAGTACAATGTAGGAAATAATTACTTGGCAGAATTTCTGTTTGAGCTTGCAAGGCATATTATTTGAGAGCAGCCTTTTTTTTTAAATATGCACTGTAAAATTGCTTTTTCTAGTTTTGTGCAGTAGCACTGTTAAAAAATATTTTAATATAGGAACACTTGTTTTCAGTATCGGTAGCAAAACTTGGGATTTAATACTGTTTTATAGCTTCCTTTGCATATCATTTTTTGTGATATGTTAAATTGTTCAGTCTATTCAGAGATGTTCAAGTACTCTTGGATTTCTTCTTAGATTAAATCTACCACAAAATGAAGCTTAGGGTCACAAGTTTGGCCTTATAAATTCTGTTGTTTGGGTTATAATAAAATTCAGTATGTGACTGAAAATATGTCTTAAGAACACATTGTTAAGGAGTAAATGTGATAGAAATCATAAATGGTAATAAAAAGAGGCAGTTCTCAGTTTCAGGCAAAAGCTTTCCATAAATTTTTACTGATGGAGGAGTCATTACAAGTACATTGCTGATTTTAGTCACCTCCTCATTAGCAGTATATTCAATGCATGACTAAATACCAACTTTTTACATTGAATTTGTTGCCATAAACCCACTAAATATAATATCAAACTAAACATGCTTATAAACTGTTCACTTAATTTTTCTGGTTTTCTTCTTCAAGGAATCAGACTAAAATTCTGTCTTTGGATATGTTTGTATTAGTTGGTCAGTGCCCCAAAGGCACAAGGAATATTTTATTGGATTTTCTTTCCTAATCTAGAAGCCATATACAGTACTGTCATAAAAGTTTACAACATTGATCTTTGATATGTTCAAAGAGGCTCTGTTTTACTGCTGAGCAAGCATTTATTATATCACATTTCTCACTTGTATTCATTCCCATTTGGAGGTCAGGAATCCCAAAGGAATGGAGTTCCACCTGTGCTGAAGTTTGTCTTGCAAATCTGTTCATCTGATTTGTATATTAAGGTCATGAAAACATATACGTGCAAAAGCAAAGGGGAATATAAATCTTCAGGGGTCACTTAATCAGGCTCTTAGAACTCTCTATACACAGTGATTTTAATGATCTCAAGGTTTTATGAAAGTGTTTGAATCATTATGACTGTGGCAATAAAACTTAAGTGGAGTTAGCAGACACTTAGCAGGAGCAGGTTATGAATCGGAAACTTCATCAGAGTAAGAAATGCTCTAATGACTTCAAATCCACTAATGGAGCTGGTTTGTAGAAGGAAATTAAAATTGTTTGAAATTACCATGTTATGCTTCAAGTTCAAATCCCCAAGAAGACTGCTGGCTTTATGGTTAAGATACCTTTGTGTCTTTCCAACTTTGTTTTCAGTGTTGAGAAGCTTCTAGAATTCTCTAGGGCAAACTTGCTGCTACTGCTTTATTGGAGAAATAAAAGCTCCACCATCTAAATATACTAGAACACAGAAAATACTTCCTTTACCTTGGCATGTCTTGAAACCACCTGCCTTGATTTAAATTGATGGCAAGAATTACCACCTCTTCTTGACTACTGTAAGTCTCAAAAAAGCAGAAACCAAGTTGCGGGGAAAAAAAAACCCCAAATCTCCAAGCTAAAAGGTTGCTAAGAGACTATGCTAAAATATGACATCCTGTGCTTTGCCCATTTTGCATTGCCACCTCCCAGTGAACCACTAGGTAGTCTCCTCTCTGACTTAATTTCTCCCTCCAGACAGATTTTCCTAGGAATGTAGGCAAGGGCAGCTGATCGTGTCAAAGCCAAGACACCCAAGCTAACACGGTTGCTGCATCTTTGGTTTACCTGGTATCTGCTCTTCTACACTTGTTTTGAAATGCTCAGATTGATTGGCCTCTTAAGGACCTTCCTACAACTCATTGTCATTGCAGTCTGTTTTGCACTTCAAAGCTTCTTTCACCTTGTATATCTCTATCCTGATGTCTGGATTCTTGAAAACATGTCAGGGTCTGGGAAGATCCAAAGCTTATTTCTGAAATTGTCAGTCTTGGGACTCTGCCTTTAGCCCTTTTGGATAGCTGTCTTACCTACAATTGTGGCAGACCTTCTGTAGTGAAATACACCATGAACCTGAACGTGAGCCTGGGCTGTCTTTGAGCTGCCCTTCCCTTCAAAATGCAATAAAGAATGTGATAGATACTGTTTATTATATTCTGTTCCTGGTGAGCATAGAGGACTTCTGAAGGTGGTGTACACCTTGACTTACCTTCTGTTGATGCTTGTCAGTCTTGTTGTTGTATTTATCAATCATATTTCTGTTTTGTTGTATTTGAACTCTATGCAAAAAAAAGGAAGCATGGAGCAATGGAAAAGAAATATAAATAATGGCAAGTGAAATGACCTTTCCATGTATGTTTGACGAGTGTGGTGGCAGTTCTATGCAGAAGTACTTACTAAGTAATGCAGAATTTCTACAGAGTACAGCATGATTGAATTTGAAGGGCCCATCTTTTAATTCTGGCATTTCATAAGTTGTGACTGCTTACATTGTTCTGTGTGTGATACATAATTTAAAGGTTTCCATTAAGGCTGCTATGACTAATGTCATATTCTGACTGCAGAATCCATGCAGCTTCTATTAAACTCTTTAAGATGTACCATTTTTGTTTTGTTTTAGCAGTATGTTCCTGTGTGGCTAACATTTCCAGTATACATTTTTAATGATTTAATTAAATAAGGTTATGCACACTGAATTTCTCCTGGGATCGAGACCCTAATGTTTGCATTTTTTGTATCTTGTTTAAACTAGAATAGTGTTCCCTCTAACAGATAGCTTAATCCGGGCTGCAGACAACCCTGACACCTTTTAAGTTGATATGAGTATTGGCTGCCACTGAAAAAGGAGGACCTGGTAGTGCCAAAGATTTTTGTGCCTTGAGACAGAAAAGGAAATGAACCTGGGTCTTACAGAAAAAGTCTAATTATATATGTTCAGCAGGGTGCTTCCTCAGATTGCTTGAAAGTGACTGTGGAACCCTTGGTCAAAACTCTCATTTTTGCTGAAAATAGACACAGTTTAATGGCTTCTGTCTAAATTTTCAACAGCTTCATTTATTACCCGAAGCAGCACTCTACGGTAACAACTTAGTTGTAATAAAAATTAATAACACTATATTTTGAAGCCTTCTGTTATTTTATTGTTCTGTGTAATGTTTGGCCAGATGATGTGCAGAAGACTGTTTCACTCTACAGATTAAGCAGCCTCTACATGGGGGGAGAGTCTGATGACTGAGAGTGCAGTTTTGGTAGCTGACAGGAAAGATCAAGCTGCTGCTTTGACAGTTAATTTTTATTGCTTTTCTCCCTTGTGCATTAAGCAGTCAAGGCACCATAGCCTGCCAGTAGCTGTTTAATATTAGATATGCTCATAAAAATTTTAATTATCACCTTTGAATGAAGTTTAATCTACAGTTGTCAGAAAATATGAAACACATGGCACCAGAACATAAATTATATCCCTCATGACAATGTTTCCTTTCAAATAAGGAAAACTGAATTCTGCATGTTCAGTCAAGGGCAGTAGAATATTCTTTCCCCATCGAAACAAAACGTAAAGGGGTTAGAAAGAATGCAGTCTTGGTGAGGTTGACAGTCTCTTCTATGGCAACTAAAACCTGCAAACTAAATCAGATGCTCTTGTATAAATAAGGTATTTTGTGCAACAAAAATGCAACAGTCAAAATGAAATAGGAATATTTTAATTTACTGGCTTGGTAGGAAAACTCATGTCATTTTGTCTTCAGTAATATGGATTATGGAGAACATGTGCTTGTTTGCTTGATAGAAAACTGGATTTGTATCTGTAGTAGATTTGTCCGTTTGCATAATTCCTGTTTCCTGAAGTGATAGTTAAAGCTACTCTTAAAATTTCTTGGGGCTGATGTTACATTAGTGCTTTTTTTTATAGGCTTGCAAAACCCCTTTTTCTCTTCTTGTCATGCAACAACTATTATTATTGGGATTTCATTTAGGGTTGCTTTTTTTTTTTTTTTAGCATGTTACCAGTGACTTCTGTAGGGAGATATCTCTGTGTAAAGCTAGAGTGTATATGTGTCGATCCTGACTTCATTTCCTCTTACCATTTGTGATGGTGAAGTGGAGGCCAGTAAGTGCCTGAGCTGCTTTCACCATTGTAATCTCATTCTCTGAAACCTTTGAGGCAGAAGTCTCTTAACTTAATCTCTTTTCCAGTTAAGGCACTTGTGTACCCTAGTGCCCTCTGCTTGCTTCAGTTCAGTTCTCTAGCTTTAGACATTGCCCAGCCTGCATCAATACTGCCCGTCACATCTGCAGCAACAGGCACTACCTGCTCATTTTGGGAGAGAGGCAGTGTCTTCACCCTAGATCTGAAATTAAGAGGAACATGTCTGGAAAGGCAGAAGCTAGAAAACCCAGCTGTCCCCAGTCATCTCACAACCAGAGAAGACTTACTGCCAAGAATGAAGAAAGTAATTTTCAGCAAGCATCAGTCTGAGCAGGTAGACTATGTTTGAGTCAGGCAGAAAGTTGAAAGCAAGAAAGGAGATGCTTCTGAGGTCGGCACAGTGTGTGTTGATTCTAAGCAGTATCGGTTATGTCAGTCAACCTACTAAGACCTTCAGGTTGCTGTCACCAGCGTGGGATTATCTCAGAAGACAGAACATTCACTTTTTTTTATTGCTTGGACAACTTATCAGAGGCGGGTGGAAGTGGGAGGCATTCCTGAGCCTGCACTATGGTCCATCCTTGTTTGCTTATTTGAACCTTCTTTGCACTTTAAAATCATCTCAGCTAATTTTTAGACTCCTGAGTGGCTCCAGGAAAAAAAGGAAAAATAATACTGCAATTCCAGCTGTCCTCAGAACATATTAAGACTGGCAGTTCATTGCTTAACAAAATGTTGACTTTATGTAATGCTGCTTACTAGAGCTCACTGAAGATGCTATCTGTTTTGTCTGAAATCAGTGCATTTTTCAGCCAAATAGTTAATAGAGTGGAAGATGTTAACATCATGGGTTTTTTGACCACGGGTCAATTTACATGAGGCCAGGCCTGCTGGTGGCAGAGGGGGTGCGTCTTTCTCCAAGGGGGAGAAGGATTTTATCACAAGAATTGGCTGGGCTCGTTGACCAAGCCTTACACTAGATTCAGAGGGGGAAAGGGGAGAAACCAGGCTTGCAGGAAACGAGCCTGAGACGTTAGTGGGGCAGTGTGCCAGCTCCACTGCTATTTCAGGGGAAGTAGGAGACAATGTGCCATGTGATGGGGAAGATGCAAAAGCTATCAGTGAACTTGGACTCGCAGTAGAACCTGTGAATGATCAAGTAGATGAGAAGGAGGAGGGGGATAATGATACCATCAGCCCTTCATGTCACAAGATGAGGGACAACACACCAGGGTTGGAGGGATGGCGTAAGGAACTTCAGCCCATTACCCTGTAGCATGCTGGGGACACAGCCAAAATCTCACGGAGATGAGCCAGAGGCTCCTGTGATAGTAACAGCCAACAGGGAAACACTAGGGAAACACCTCAAGGGAATTAACAGGTGGAAAGGGGACACAGCCAACTGCCCAGCTGAAGGGCCTCTACACGAACGTATGCAGCATGGGCAACAAATAGGAAGAGTTGGAAGCTACTGTGCTGCTGGAAGGCTACAACATCGTGACCATTACTGAAACCTCGTGGGATGAATCCTATGACTGGAGTGTGGCTATCGATGGCTACAAGCTATTCAAAAGGGACAGAAGGGGTGGAGGTGTTGTTCTCTATGTTAAGAAATGGATTGAATGTGAGGAGCTTTCCCTAAAGAAGAGCCACGAGCAAGTCGAAAGCCTATGGGTAGGAATTAGAGACCAAGGTAACAATGGGAACCTTGTGGTTGGAGTCTACTATAGGCCTCCTGATCAAGAGGAGGCTATTGATGAAGCATTCCTACTCCAGCTGCAGGAGGTATCGCACTCACAGGCTCTCATCCTGCTGGGGGACTTCAGTCACCCCAACATTTTCTGGAAAAGCAACACAGTCAGTAGTAGGCAGTCAAGGAGGCTCCTGGAGTGCCTTGATGAGAACTTCCTGGGACAAGAAATAGACAGCTCTACCCAAAGGAATGCAATACTGGACCTACTAGTCACCAGTGCAGGTGAGCTGGGCAGGGACCTCAAGATTGGAGGCAGCCTGGGCAGCAGTGACCATGCACTGGTGGAATTTGCATTACTAAGGGTCACAAAGCAGTCAGGGAGCACAGTCAGGACCTGAATTTCAGAAAGGCAAACTTCAACTCTTCAAGGAGTTAATTAACAGGACACCCTGGGAAATGGTCCTCAGGGACAAGGGAGCAGAACAAAGCTGGCAGATCTTTAAAAACACTTTTCACAGAATACTAGAGCTCTTGATCCCTAAGTGGAAGGAATCAAACAAGAAAGGAAAGAGACCAGCATGGCTGAGTCACGACCTGTTGGTCAAGCTAAAAAGTATGAACAAGCTACACAGGCAGTGTAAACAGGGACGGATATCCTGGGAAGAGTACAAAGATGTTGCCCGATTGTGTAGGCGTGAGGTTAGGAAGGCCACGGCATGGTTGGAGCTGAACTTGGCAAGGGATGCAAAAAAATAACAAGGACTTCTACAGATACATCAATGAAAAAAAAGGAAGGTGAAAGAAAACATACCCCCCCTTGAAGAACAAGAACAGGGAGCTAGTAGCAACAGATGAAGAGAAGGCTGAGGTTCTCAATGATATTTTTTTTCTTCAGTCTTCACTAGTAACTTCTCTCCCAACACCTCACAGGTAAAAAAGCTACAAGGCAGGAATCAAGGTGGTGAAGTCACTCCCATTGTATGTGAAAATCAGGTTCATGACCTCCTGAAGAACCAGAACATACGTAAGTGTATGGTACCCGATGAGATGCATCCCAGAGTTCTCAGCGAACTGGCAGATGCAGTTGCCAAACCGCTATCAATAATACTTGAAAAGTCCTGGCAGTCAGGTGAAGTCCCTAGTGATTGGAAGAAGGGACATGTTACACCTATCTTTAAAAAGGGTAGAAAGGAGGACCCAGGGAACTACTGACCTGTCAGCCTCACCTCTGTGCCTGGGAAGATCACGGAGCAGATTCTCCTAGAAGGTCTTGTAAGGCACACGGAGGACAGGGAGGTGATCAAGGACAGCCAGCATGGCTTCACTAAGGGCAAGTCCTGCCTGACAAACCTACTGGCTTTCTATGACAGAGTGACTGCATCAGTGGACAAGGGATGACATATGGATGTGATCTGTCTGGACTTCTGCCTGACCTTTGACACGGTCTCCCACAACATCCTACTTGCCAAGTTGGAGCGATATGGATTTGATGGGTGGACTGTTCAGTGGATAACGAATTGTCTGGATGGCTGCATCCAGAGGGTAGTGGTCAATGGCTCCAAGTCCAGATGGAGAGCGGTGACAAGTGGTGTCCCTCAGACATCCATACTGGGACCTGTGTTACTTAACATTTTTATCTATGACATAGACAGCGGGATCGAGGGCACCATCAGCAAGTTTGCAGATGACACCAAGCTGAGTGGTGCTGTGGATACACCAGAGGGACGGGGTGTCATCCAGAAGGACTTGGACAGGCTGCAGAGGTGGGCCCAGGTGAACCTTATGAGGTTCAACAAGAGCAGGTGCAGGGTCCTGCACCTGGGCCAGAACAATCCCCACTATCAATACAAGTTGGGGAAGAGGCAGTAGAGAGCAGAAAAGGACTTGGGGATGCTGGTAGATGAGAAGCTGGACATGAGCAGCCAGTGTGCTCTTGCAGCCCAGAAGGCCAATTGCATCCTGGGCTGCATCAAAAGAAGTGTGGCCAGCAGATTGAGAGAAAGGATTCTGCTGCTCTGCTCTGCTCTGGTGAGACCTCACCTGGAATACTACATCCAGCTCTGGAGCCCTCAGCACAGGAAGGACATGGACCTGATGGAGCTGGTCCAGAGGAGGGCCATGAAGATGA